>CAUYPK010134924.1:0-71796 GCA_963574355.1 Loris lydekkerianus
TAACTTTCTGCAACCAGGCCAAACCATCACAGCAGAGTCCTATTGTGAGGAAATCGATGAAATGTACCGAAAATTGCGTCAGCAGCAGCCAGCATTGGTCAACAGAAGAGGTCCGATCCTGCTCCACGACAACGCCCGGCCGCACGTCTCACAAATCACCGTCCGAAAATTAAAGGAATTGAGCCTCGAAGTTCTGCCCCACCCACCATACTCCCCAGACCTCTCGCCAACCAACTACCATCTTTTCAAGCACTTCGATAACTTTCTCACCGGTAGAACCTTTGCCAATTAGGACCTAGCAAAAACGGCCTTCGTTGACTTCATCGAATCCCGAGCACCCAATTTTTATGCCGACGGAATTAATCGACTTGTGTTACGTTGGCAAAAGTGCACTGATGCAAATGGAGCTTATTTCGATTAAATTGAATAAATATTCACTGAGATATTACAGTTTAAAGTAGACTCATAAAAATGGACAAAACTTTTGAAATGACCTAATAATATATCATGTTGGTATTACAGACTTGAGTGAAGGCATGGGTGTGCTTTTAACATGTCTTTTGGTAACAGTTAATTAATTTGGCTTTTTTTTCTTTTCTCTCCCTCAGGGAGGTGGTACAAGCAAACTGTGTTCGCTGGAGAAAGAAGTTCTCATTTATGTGCAAAATGAGTGCAAGTGCCGCCACAGGCATCCTGGATCCTTGTATCTACAGAGTGTCTGTGAGGAAGGTACAAAAATAGCCTATTATTTTTCCCCTTTCAGAAACAAAAATTAGTTCCATAGTCCGTGACTCACTTTATTTAGCTCCACTTTATCTTTATCGTTAGCGTGATTAGGACATATGCAATTTTACGTCACACCTGCAGCAGAACTTAAATTAACATGGCAAATACGATAAAGAGTCTAAAGTCATAAATTAAAATATTATTCAAGAACCTTCATTTCATTTTCATTACACATACAAGTATTAACCTTATTTGTATTAGTTTGGGGACTGTATAGGTCCATATTCTACCATTCGGTAAATCCCTTTTTCTGAGACAGAGTCTCACTCTGTCATCCTGAGTTGAGTGCCATAGTGTCACAGCTCACAGCAACCTCAAACTCTTGGGTTTGAGTGATCCTCTTACCTCAGCCTCTCGAGTAGCTGGGACTACAGGCGCCTGCCACAACACCCCACTAGTTTTTCTATTTTTAGTAGAGACAGGGTCTTGTTCTTGTTCAGGATGGTCTAGAACTCCTGAGCTCAAGCAATCTACCCACCTCTACCTCCCAAAGTGCTAGGATTATAGTTATGAGCCACCACACCTGGTCAAAATTCCTATTTTTTGTTACTCATTGCTCTGGGAACTTTATATATATCATACCTAATAACACCCCCAAAATTAGGTATTACTTTCCCCATTTTCAGAAAAACCACACTCAGAGAGGTTAAATTACTTGCCCAAATTTACACAGCTAATAAATGGTGATATAGGGACTTTAACACAGATTTTTGTCATCCCAAGGCTGTGTTTTCAGGTACTATTCTGGTCACTGGGAGGAGAATGGCCGACCAGAATGAGTTTCTACCCTCAGGACTGTACTTCTGGTTAGAGTTGGGGGAGGAGCAGTAGGAAAGATGGGTGGTAAATGAAAACATGTAACCAAGTAAGGCTAATTCAGATAATGATAAGTCTTAGGCATAAAATACAATGACGTAATGGAGAATAACTTGGAAAAAAGAGATTTTATTTTAGAAACTGGGGCAGGATTCAGTGAAGACTTCTCTGAAGAATAACATATGGAAAGGAGGCATTCATTTAAAGATCTAGGGAAAGATCATTCTAAAGGAGTAGGACCCAAAATTAAAAAGCCCCAGCAGTTTACTAGGCCTGCTGTAACAAAATACCACGCACTGGGTGGCTTAAAAAGACAGAAATTCATTTTCGCCAGGCACAGTGGCTCACATGCATAATCCCAGCACTTTGGGAGGCCAAGAGTTTGAGACCAGCCTGGGCAATATAATAAGACCCTGTCTCTACAAAAAAAATTTAAAAATTAGCTGGGTACAAGGGTGCACACCTGTACTTTCAGCTACTCAGGAGGCTGAGGGAGCAGGATTGCTTGAGCCTAGGATATGGAGATTGCAGTAAGACCACTTTAGTGGTTGTGATAGTTCAGGGGAGAAATGCTTATGTTTTGTCATAGAGTTGTAACCTAGAGATGGCCATTATTTTGTGCAGCCAGATGCCCAACTAAAAATAGAGGGTTCTCTTACTACAGAGAGGAGGAGAATGAACAACTGGGGTACAACTAGGATTCTTTCAGCAGAGGTTGAATAAAGGAGTAGATCCAGCAAAGGAGAGTGAGAAGTAGCCAGTGAGGTAGGATTAAACCAGGCAGCTGTGGCACCACGCACATTTAGGGAAGAAAAGGATGCAAGAGTGGAGGTGGAGGGCAGCGCCTGTGGCTCAGCGGGCAGGGCGCTGGCCCCATATACCGAGGGTGGCGGGTTCAAACCCGGCCCCGGCCAACAAAGAAATAGCCGGGCATTGTGGTGGGTGCCTGTTGTCCCGGCTACTTGGGAGGCTGAGGCAAGAGAATCGTCTAAGCCCAGGAGTTGGAGGTCGCTGTGAGCTGTGTGACGCCACTGCACTCTACTATGGGCGATAAAGTGAAACTCTGTCTCTACAAAAAAAAAAAAAAAAAAAAGAATGGAGGTGGAATGGCCAAGCATGTCACATGCTGCTGAGAGGTTAAACAAGATGAAGACAGAAAGCTTTCAGCTATAACAAAAGGAAGATCATTGGTAATCCTAAGAACTATTACAGAGGAAAAATGAGGAGAAAGCCCAATTGTTGTGGGTTGAATAGAGAGTGGGTTTCAGTAAATATAGATGAGTATTTTGAGGCTATAGAGGGAAACAAAAGAATTAACTAAAGAAAACAAGGATCATCTGGAGAAAGTTTTTCTTAATAGCACTATTAAGGAATATGATAATGACCTAATAAAGAAGGAAAATCTCCTAATTCAGATTTTCAATAGATCTAGCTAGGGCCTTGGCTGCACCTGATGTCAACAGGGCAGGGAAGGGGAGTGGGTAGGGAACCTGCAGACTTGAGGCCACATAGGGCCTCTTGGGTGAGGCCTTTTGACTGGATCCAAATTTAGATTTGTTCTGTGAAGTTTGGATCCAGTGTCTACAGGCTGCACTTGAGAATTTGGAGGGCCATATGTGGCCTTGAGGGCACAGGATCCCCACCCCCAGAATGCATGTAAGAAGTAGGGGGGAAGGAGAGTTTGGTCCTAGTAATACTGCAAACATGTATATACATGTGTATATACAAACACATACTATTGTGCTGGGCATAGTCTTAAGTGTTTTACACTTAATTTTCACAGCTGTGTGATGTCCTAAATCTAAGTTATAGATTTTAAGTTAAAATGTTAAAACATCTGTATATTATTGTTTATTATTTTTACTTTTGCCAGTCATGTTCACATTAGATAAGAAGATTTGTACTATTCTACATGTATGCTTTTAAGTGCATAGAGAATCTTTTGAATAATTAATAAAAACTGGTTGTCTCTAGGATGAGATTTCAACTTTTTTTTTTTTTTGTAGTTTTGGCTGGGGCTGGGTATGAACCAGCCACCTCCAGCATATGGGGCCAACACCCTACTCCTTGAGCCACAGGCAGCGCCCAGATTTCAACTTTTAATTAAAATCTTCCTACAGTGAATTAGTATAGTTGGCTGGGCACGGTGGCTCATGCCTGTAATACCAGCACTTTGGGAGGCTAAGGTGGGTGGATGTCTAGAGCCAGGAGTTCGAGACCAGCTTGAGCAAGAATGAGACCTCGGACAGCGCCTATGGCTCAAAGGGGTAGGGCACTGGCCCCATATGCCGGAGGTGGTGGGTTCAAACCCAACCCCGGCCAAAAACTGCAAAAAAAATAAAAAAGAGTGAGACCTCATCTCTACTAAAAATAGAAAAATTAGCTAAGTGTGTGGCAGATACCTGTATTCCCAGCTATTTAGGAGGCTGAAACAAGAGGATCTCTTAAGCCCAAGAGTTTGAGGTTGTTGTGTGCTAGACTGATGCCATGGTACTCTCCCCAGAGTGACAGAGTGAGACTCTGTCTCAAAAAGAAAAAAACGAGGCTCAGCACCCGTAGCACAGTGGTTATGGTATCAGCCACAGTTGAACCCAACCCGGGCCAGCTAAGCAATAATGACAACAGCAACAGAAAAATAGCCGGGCATTTTGGCAGGCACCTGTAGTCCCAGCTACTTGGGAGGCTGAGGCAAGAGAATCACTTAAGCCCAAGAATTTGAAGTTGCTGTGAGCTGTGACATTACGGCACTCTACCAAGGAGAACATAATGGGACTCTGTCTCCAAAAAAAAAGAAAAGAAAGAAAGAAAGAATTGGTATGCTTAACTAAGGCAGTAAGTAATTTAACTTCTTTGGTTGTTAACGTGTTGGCAATGAGCCCAGGACACTTTTGGACCATTTTTTTCTTTAGCAGATAGACTATTAGCTTATCTTTTCAATATTTGTCTCATTCAGATTCCAGTTAAATGCTAAATAAAAATACGAATCATTTGGGGGAATTGTGTGAGCCCATTTAATTTTAAATATTTAATTATGTGATATCCTTATACTGTCTTCTATCTTTGGCAGGAATTAAAAGGTGGAAAAGCTTATGCAAAGGTAAGTAGATGTTTTTTAACTCTTTTGGAACATATAATATTGATTATTGCTGTTTGTAGGTTTAAAAATAAAATGGTTTATTGTTCTAATTGCTATTCAAGCTTGGCTCTTTTCAAATAAAACAATTTAGAAATAAAACATTTGGACCCAACAATAAATTATAGGCATATTCTTTCTAAGTGCTGATTGTGGGATGTTACTCTTCACTTCCGGCTTCTCTGCTAGAGGATTACCTCAGGTTTGCAAGTCATAGCAGTTGGTAATTCATACATTGCTCACCCGGGAACCATTCCCAGGCCTATGGAATAGAAGAGCAGCCTCCTCTGTGCTCTCTGCGCACTCTGTACAGACATGATCACTCCTGTCCTCTGTCACTTTTACTAGCCGTATGAAATTACTAATGAATGTGTTCACCTTTTTACCTTTTACCTTGAATAGAAGGAATTAGTAATTAATTCCAGTCTCTGTGAATGGCATCTCTATCAGTCCAGTCATCTGATCCCAGAGTCTGTATGCTAATTTTAACCACCAAATCTACCTAACTCCCTAAACCTAGCTGGTTGCAATGTCAGGATGTTTTTTACTACAGGTAACAGAAAACCAGCTCCAACCAGAAATTTTTTGTAGTGTCACAAAACTAAATCGACGTGAGATAGAGCCGCTCCAAAACTGGTTCATCCACTGACTGGAGAACATCGTCAAGAACCCATATCATTTTTCTCTGTCCATTCTGCCAGTCTCTATGGTGACTTTGTTCTTGGCTGGCTTCCTCCATGGACACCAGATGGCTGGCTGCTCCAGTTTCCGTCACCAGGTTCACATATGACAAAATCCAGGTGCCTTTGTCCATGTAGTACTGCTTTTTTTTTTTTTTTTTTGCATTTTTTGGCCGGGGCTGGGTTTGAACCCACCACCTCCAGCATATGGGGCCAGTGCCCTACTCCTTTGAGCCATAGGCACTGCCCCCTAGTACTGATTTTTCAGTGAGAAAACTTTTCCTAGATGGCTCAAAGGATTTCCTAGATTATATGCCTACCACTAAACCAATTGTTGGCAAGAGAATGGATTGCCTTATTAGCTTAGACTGATCACAGTTTAGCAATGATGTAAGGGTTGGGTAACCTTCCTTGTACTCACAGATGAACTGAGAGGGGACACCTGAGTAAAATCAGACTTTGCTGGCAAGCAGTAGCAAGGTGCTGACTGTGGGCCAGCCAGACAAGGTCTTCTGTAGTTGACAGATCCTTTTGGTTCTTCCCTTTTAAAGAGGTCTTGAAGACTCAAGCCTGTAATCCTAGCACTCTGGGAGGCCAAGACAGGTGAATCACTTGAGCTCAGGAGTTCAAGACCAGCCTGAGCTAGAGTGAGACCCCGCCTCTACTAAAAATAGAAAAACTAACCAGGTGTTGTGGCAGGTACGTGTAGTCCCAGCTACTTGGAAAGCAGAGGCAGGAAGATCTCTGGAGCCCAAGAGTCTGGGTTGCTGTGAGCTATGGCACCACAGCATTCTTAGCCAGAGGCAACAGAGAGAAACTTTGTCTCAAAAAAGATTAAATGAAAATAAAAAGCGCTAGAAATTTTCTCCATTCCCAGTGCCACTGCCTTAAGTTACACCTTCATCTTTCCTTACTTATTTACAGTCTGCCTTAGCCGCCCAGCCCTTCTCCCCAGCTTTTGTTCTTCCCTCTCCCTGCCTCCTCCATGGTATTGCCACAGTGCTCTTTCTAAGATTAAAACATGTTCCCGTCATTCCCCCACTTTCGGTCTTTCAGCAGCTATTCATTGCTCATAAAGTAAAATGAAAATTTCTTAACCTGGGAGGTAAGCCCCGTCTAGGTTCCCCTTCTCTTGGTTTCTCTGTGACACAGGCACACTCACACACACACAGATGCTCGAACACTCATCTTTATGCATCAGACATGTCCTGATGTCCAGTGTTATTTTAGCCTCTTTGCCTTGGGACTTAACGGTTTCCCTGCCGCACATGTATTTCTTCCCCCACTTTCCCTCTCAGCTCATGCATCATTAAAGACTGAAGGTACGAGTCGGTGAGTGGAGGCAGCTGGCACGAAGAGCTTGTGCAAGTGCTCTGTTGATTGCTTTTAGGTTTGGAGTAAAATAGGAAGCAAAGTCATTCGCAGATAGAGGATGGGGAAAAGATGTTGGCAGTTCACAGAGAAGGAATAATGTGTGAAGTGTGTCAGTAATGCGTGATCACATGCCCAGCTGGAGGCGGCTTTGCCCTGGATGGATCCAGGCTTTTTTTGCTAATCTCCTATCCCCCTAAAAGAGGCAAAAGACTGGAGTAACCATGTGAAAATTAGGTATATGTTTCCTGTAGCTTGGTGTGTGTCTGACCTATTGCATTTGCAGCTTGTGGCCCTTTAGCTGCTCTCTGTGTTTTTTATTCTTCATTCTTTTTATGCTAGCTAAAAGCTACTAAAATAATGCTCCACCTGCAATTAAAATCTTCATCTCGAATGCCATTCAGAGTGCCCAGTAGAATAGGTAATACATTTTTATAAAAAGTGAAGCAATTTAAAGACATATCAAACACACAGCACAGTGGTTGATGCCAGCCACTGTGTATTTTAAAGCCTTAAAGTAGGCCAGGCACATTGGCTCATTCCTGTAATCCTGGCACTCTGGAAGGCTGAGGCAGGTGGATCGCCTGAGCTCAGAGGTTTGAGACCAGCCTGAGCCAGAGCAAGACCCCGTCTCTAAAAATAACTGGGCATTGTGGTGGGTGCCTATATATCACCTACTCAGAAGGCTGAGGCAGAAGAATCACTTGAGTTCAGGAGTCTGAGGTTGCTGTGAGCTATGACTCTACAGCACTCTACCATGGTGACAAAGTGAGACTCTGTCTCAAAAAAATAAATAAAAGCCTTAAAGTGAACAACTTAAAATCATAGCAGTGTTTGAAATGTGTAATTTTTATTATGGAGATGTGCTTAATTAATTGCAAGCTCAATTCATGTTTTGTTAATAGAAGACTGTACATACTTAATCATATAGAGTAGACTTAGTTTGTTCAAAAGTAATGATATAAGAGGGTTTATTTGTTTTACCACTTGGAAATGAGAATCAGGACTGAGCAACATCATAGGGAAGATTATAGGGCAACTTTTGGTAGCTACAGAAAACGGGGACCAAACCTGGGTAGAAATAAGGGGGAGAAACAGGTTTTACCAGAACTTCTGCTAGGAGCTGGGAGGATTGATGTGAGGCAGAGCTCTGGGGAAGAAAAGAAGTAGGTTCCATAAAGAGATTTAGCTCAAGGCAAATGGAAAAGGTGGTGAAAGAGAAGGGGCCTATCGCAATGAAAGTATGTGATTTGTCTTAATCAATCCAGTTCTCACACAGAGAGAGTGAAAAGTTAACTTGCAACTATCTGCAGAGGTTAACTCAGCATAGAGCCAGAACAAGGATAGAAAGAGGAAAGTCTGATCATTCTTCTGTATGTGTCTGCAAGTGATCATGACTGGTTTACTAGTATTTCTCAGAGTGTGTTGTAAATACCACTGCTACTTCTGTGATTTTATTTGTTTGATATGCATGATGTTTACTTTAGTAGTAATATATTTATTTCAGTGAATACAGAAATATATTCAGTACATCTTGTCTATGATTTCAGAGATCTTGTTGCTTAAGATAATAGTAGAATAGGCTCATGCCCATAGCACAGTGGTTGATGTCAGCCACATACACTGAGGCTGGCAGGTTTGTAACCCACCTGGGCCAGCTAATCAACAGTGACAACTGCAACAGCAAAAAAAAAAAAATGGCCGGGCACTGTGGCAAGCTACTTGGGACTGGCAAGAGAATCACTTTAAGCCCAAGAGTGGGAGGTTGCTGTGAGCTGTGACGCCACAGCACTCTACTGAGGGTGACACAGTGAAACTCTGTCTCAAAAAAAAAAAAGATAATAGTAGACTAGGTAATACATTTTTATAAAAAGTGAAGCAATTTAAAGACACATATAAAACAGATAACAGAATAGGTACTAAGATGACAAAAATTGCAAATAACTGAAGTTTGTGAAAACCTGTCTAGGGCATGGATTGAATGTTCATTTTTAAGGAGAATATGATAGAAGCCTACTAGATATTCTATTAATATAATTATCTTTCTTTTCATAGCTGGGCTTTGCAGATCTAAACTTGGCAGAGTTTGCTGGATCAGGAAATACCACTCGTCGCTGTTTACTGGAAGGCTATGATACCAAAAATACAAGACAGGATAATTCCATTCTTAAAGTAAGCACGTTTCAAGATTTACATGTCAACAAATGAGATTTTCTGACTGTAAATAAGCAAAGATATGTACTGTCAAGGACAAGATGTGAATCAATGCTGAGGTCATAAGTGGACCACAGCAGTGAAATGTTCACCACCTAGGGGAAAAGACCTTTCCAAATGACAGAAGCAGTGAAAGTAACAAGTGTTCACCTTTATGAGCCTAAGGAGTTTTTCTTTGGTCAGAGAAGAATACACAGACCACAACATAACAACTCGTTGGGAGTAAGGAGCATGATGAAGGAATGAATACCTTAAAATGTTTGTAGCCCTCTGACGGTGATTTCCAGAGTCACTGTGCTGGGTACAGAGAAGTCACTGGGGTCTCTTGTAACTAGTGAAGTGGCAGGTGGGACCCACTTCTGGGCATCTGCCTTACTGTTTCTAGTTCCATCAGGAACTGTGTGTTCTAGTAATCAGAGAGAAAAGATATGCTTCATAGAGTTGATGATAGCATTAAGTGGCATCAGTAGAGAAAATGTTCGTAAAATACCTTATACTTAGTTAAACTCACTGGATAAACCTTTTGCTGTATTTTTGTTAAGTTACCCCATGATCTAAGTTATTGTCTTAGATGTCTGTTTGTATTGCTACAAAGGAATACCTGAGGCTGGGTGACTTGTAAAGAAAAGATGTTTATTTGACTCATAGTTCTGCAGGCTGAACAGGAAGCATAGTGCCAGCACCTGCTTCCACTGAGGGTTCAGGGAGTTTTCACTCATGGTGGAAGGCAAAGGGGGAGCAGATGTGCCATCTGGGATGGGGAGCACAAGAGGAAGGGAGCCTGAGAGAGAGAAGGAGTATCAGGCCTTCTTGAACACCCCGCTCTTGCAGGAACTAATAGAGGGAGTGTGCACTCATTACCACAAGGAGGACACAGCCATTGGGGGGATGACCCTGTGACCCAAACACGTCCTGCTAGCCCCCACCTCCAACACTGGGGATCAAATGTCAGCATGAGATCTGGAAGTCATAAACATCCAAACTTCTAAGTTTGAAAACTTGCCACCTTGGTGAGGTTTCATAACCTTGATACGTCAGTGTCACACAGCTGCGTTCTTGTTGGTGTCTGGCAGGGTCTTACTGAGTGGCGTTCATTATTGATGTGTGTTTTGTGTGCCCTCTCGGGTCCTGGTGTCTGTCGGCTCGTGACCACCCAGTCACTTCTCTCTCACAATTTCTTTCTACTTCCCTTGTCCTGTCATCGGTTTGGGGCAGCCTCACCACCTGTGCAGGGAGCTATCCTTGTGGACTCCCTCCTCTATACAGACTCTGCTGAAAGCTGACCTAACGTGTGCCTGTGGGCTCTCCAGCAATGTCTGCCCTCCTCCTCATCTCAATTCCTACTCCCACGGTCACACTCTGGACTTTCTTACCCCAGGAACTTCACCAGCTCCAAACATCCTACAGTTATCTTACATTTTCTGCCCTCTGGATCTACTACTCACTTAACTATCTTTAACCTTACACTTTCTCACTATCCATTAGCCCCTGCTTGCCTCCACTTCCCTCTTTACCCAGCTTAGATTTCGTGATTATCACACATAATAATACTCCTGGCCCAGTTCCCTGTCTCCCCCATGGCTCTCCCCTGAATAATTCCCAGCGCTAATTGAATTCAGTTCTGTCTGCTTCCTACTTGCTGAGCATTGTTGGAGATCACACAACCACACTGGCTGGAATTACTGAACTTCTGCTCACTGCCAGCAATTGTACTCGACTTTTCTTTTTAAACTTCCTTTTCAAATTTAGGTATTCTATTTTATGCCTTCTTTCTCCGCTCTTGATCTCAGCTAATGACATCTTATCATTTGTCTTATCCTTCACTGAGAAAACAGAAGCCATTAAAGTAAATTCCTTCATCTTTCCACCACAGAATTTACCTGTTTTTCTGAGTGTATTATCCTTTTTCCCTCCTATTACAATGGTTGAGTCCCTCTTCCTGTCAGAAATCAATCCTTAGCTGGGTTCAATGGCCCAGGCCTGTAATCCTAGCACTCTGGGAGGCCAAGGTGGGTGGATCACTGGAACTCAGGAGTTTGAGACCAGCCTGAGCAAGAGCAAGACCCTATCTCTACTCAAAATAGGAAAATCAGCCAGGCATTGTGGTAGGCATCTGTAGTCCCAGCTACTCAGGAGTCTGAGGCAAGAGGATTTCTTAAGCCCAGGAGTTTGAGGTTGCTGTGAGCTAGGCTGACGCCACAGCACTCTACCCAGGGTGACCCAGTAAGACTATGTCTCAACAATAACAGAAAAAGAAAGTATTGCTCTCACATAGGAGTATTAAAGATTAAATGAAATAATACATGTGAAACATTAAGCTTATGCTTGATACCTATGAACTCTTAAATCATGATTGATGTTCATCTTGTTACAATTACTGTTATCTTTATTTTTCCCATGAGAACATAAAAAGGTCCTATGACTACTTATTAAATGGTAGCCAGCAACTAGAGCAGTGTTTTTCAACCTTTTTTTTAATCTCATAGCACACTTGAACCTACAGTTAAACTTCTGCGGCTTACTTAAATTATGTTGATCCAAAATAAAAAGGCCTCAGTGCCTATAGCTCGGCTACACACCTGTAGCTCATCTCGGTGCCTGTAGCTCAGTGGCTAGGGTGCCAGCCACATACACCAGAGCTGGCGGGTTTGAATCCAGCCCAGGCCTGCCAAACAATGACAACTACAACCAAAAAATAGCCAGGCCTTGTGGCTGGTGCCTGTAATCCCAGCTACTTGGGAAGCTGAGGCAAGAGAATGGCTTAAGCCCAAGAGTTGGAGGTTGCTGTGAGCTGTGACGCCATGGCATTCTACCGAGGGCGACAGCTTGAGACTGTCTGAAAAAAAAAAAAAAAAAAAGGTTAAAAAGAGAATATACTTAGTGTACTTTGAACTTCTTTCAAAAACAATTTAATTCATGATATTTAAAATTTTTTCATGGCACACCTAAGATCCTCTCAGGGCACACCCATTGATAAATCACTGAGCCAGAGGGTAGCAGAAAGTGTTAGAAAAACTTTAAAAAAAACTTTAAATCCTGACCTAAAACTGTAACAAAGGCCAGAAGACTTTTACCCTAGAAGTCACCATCAGGGATCCCTTGAAGCATCAACAGGGAAAATTGAAACATTATCACACCCTTAACCGCCACAGGAATCTGGGAGTAAAGGCAGATAAACTATATTAGCACAGCCACACACCCAGGACTATTACTAGTGAATTATTATGACTTTTTTTTGGTTTTTGGACACAGAGTCTCACTATGTCATCACAGCTCACAGCAACCTCAAACTCTTGGGCTTAAGTGATTCTCTTGCCTCAGCCTTCCAAGTAGCTGGGACTACAGGTGCCTGCCACAATGCCCAGCTATTTTTTGTTGCATTTGTCATTGTTTAGCTGGCCCAGCCAGGTTTGAACCCGCCAGCTTCGGTGTATGTGGATGGTGCCGTAACCACTGTGCTACAGACAGTGAGCCTATGACTTTTTTTTTCTTTTTCTTTTTGGTAATTAACAAGGTTTTGAATGTTAAAAATAATCTTTAATCTATATGAAGGGGTAATTTAATATTGGATATAACTCAATCTAACAATAATTTAATGCCTTTTTTTTTAATGCTTTTTTTTTTTCATTTGCTTCAGTTTTTGTTTTTTTTTTTTTAAGATATACAAAGATAGGTGGTGCCTGTAGCTCAGTGGTTATGGTGCCCGCCACATACATCAGGGCTGGTGGGTTCTAACCTAGACTGGGCCAGCTAAAACAACAATGACAACTGCAACAACAACAAAAAAAAACAATAGCCAGGCATTGTGGCGGGTGCCCGTAATCTCACCTCCTTGAGAGGCTGAGGCAAGGAATTGCTTAAAAGTTTGAGGTTGCTGTGAGCTGTGATACCATGGCACTCTTCCCAGGGTGACAGCTTGAGACTCTGTCTCAAAAAAAAAAAAAAAAATACACAGATACTCGAATATCTTTTGTATACCATCCCAGAGGCAATCAGAGTCAGAGCCTTTCCCAAAGGAAAGATTATTATGAATCTTTCTACCATATTTTATACATTTGCTATATATTGGTAGATACCCAAATTATTCATAACATTATCTTACATTTTCAAATTTTTTTGTAAAATAATTTTATTAAATATTAATTTTTAAGAGCTTTCTATATATAGATTCTACATATTTACTTTATTGTATAGACACACATTATTTAAAACTATGTTACGTTTCCATTGGTGAAGATGTATGCAGTGTACATTGTAGGTGTACAACATACACTGTGTTCATGGCCATAATTTATGTCCTTTGAGTTTATATGGAATAGTTAATTTAGACTACATATCTTAAAGGAAAATTTGTAGGTTATTTGCTGTAATTTTAATGCTATTTAAATAGAGGATATCGGAGGAAGTGTGGATTAGCGGAATGTGGTGTCTGCTCTCAAGACATCTATAGCTTTGTATTGTGGGAGTGTCATAGCCAGTGAGATTTAGCCAAGGCAAGATAATTGTTCATTAAAAACTGTTCCCAATACCCCACCATGATGACTTGAAATATAGTCAGCACTGGGGGCAATTTTTGACAATCTCTATGGAGATTGAGGGGGAAAAAAAGAAAATCTTTTATAATCATGATATTTCTTCTTCTTATGTTTAGGTTTTGATCAGTATGCAACTGATGTCTGGTGACCCATGTTTTAAAACGTAAGTTATGTTCAATACATGGACTATCCATCTGAAAGTATAATAGAGATTTGTTTAAATGTTAACATTAATACTGTATAGTGCCTCCAGGCAAATGCCAGTGAAGGGACAATTCCTTTCCTGAGAGAGGGACCTGACCCTCACAGAGGTTACTATCACCTGTTACCAAATGAGCACTTCACACTCTGAATCACCTAAGCCATAGGTCTTTTGTCATCTTCTGGTTTGGGGTTAAATTACACTAACTAAAATTTTGAGTACAGCTTCTGTAAACATTCTCATTTCTTTAATAAACTATTAAGTGCCTTGCCATATACTAGGCCCTGTTCTAGATAGTAGACTAAGTCCCTGCTTTCTTGGAGCTTATGTTCTAACAGGAAAACAAACAATAAACTAGCAAGGAAATAATATAATATAAAGATGGTGATACATGCTTTGGAGACAGCAGAGCCATGATGGAGAGAAATGTTGCTGTTTTATATGTAGTAGTACTAGTTAGTAAAGATGATCTTTGAGTGAAAACCTGAAGGAGGTGGGAAGCAAACCACACAGACACCTGGAGAAAGGCTTTGAGGTAGAGGGAACAAGGACAAAGGCCTTGAGGGAGGAGAGTTCTTGGCATGTTCGTGTAAGCGCCAGGAGACCAGTCTGTCTAGAGCAGAGTGGAGAGGAGGGTAATGGAGATGAGGTCAGATGATAAGAAGTCGTACAGGCCCTCATAATAAGGACTGCCCTGTATATGTTAAGTGGGATAACAAGACAGTGAGGTTTAGAGCAGAGTGTACAAGTATCTGACTATGGCTGCTAGAGAGGGAACAGACAAATGGTGGGAGCATGGAGGGGACAAGGACAGAAATAGGTGGATGAAGCTGCTTCAGGAATCCAATCAAGGGGTCTGAGTAAATGGGAAGAAGGACCTTTTCACTTCCTGAGAGACTGCGGGAGGAACAATTTGGACCCAAGTGTGAGACGTGTTAAATTTAAGATCCCTATTAATATCCAGCTGGGCGTCAAGTAGGCAGTTGGATATGTCAGCCACAGAGTGCAGTGGGGAGATCTGGGCTGGAGAAAAGACTTTGGAAATCATGACATCATCAGCATATTGTTAGCATCAAAGCCCTGAGACTTGATTAAATGACTAGAGGAAACAAACAAAGAAAAGGTGAGGAGCACAGAGTGAGTGGGGGACACTACAGTGTGTTAGAGGGTGGGGAGAGAAGGACGAGCTAGCAAAGAAACAACGGGTGAGGCAGCAGGAAGGAGACAGAGGGGAGCACTGTCCTGAAAACCAAGAGGAGACGGTGTTTCAGAACAGGAGGGCTAACTGCTGAAGGAGGTTTCGGAACACAAGGACTGAGAACTGGTCTTGGGACTTAGCAGTGCAGAGAGCATTGGTGACAGGCGCTTTGCTAGAATAGTCTCAAGCTAAAGCCTTTTGGGGGTGGGTTAAAGAGAGTTTTGGAGGAGAAAAATTAGAAATGGTGAATATAAACAATTCTTTTTTTTTTTTTTGAGACAAAGTCTCACTCTGTTGGCCTAGAGTGGCATGGCATCATAGCTCACAGCAACCTCAAACTCTTGGGCTCTAGTGATCCTTCTGCCTCAGCCTCTCAAGTAGCTGAGAGTACAGGCACCTGCCCCAACACCTGGCTAATTTTTCTGTTTTTAGTAGAGACAGGGTCTCACTCTTGCTCAGGCTGGTCTCAAACTCCTGAGCTCAAGCAATCCACCGGTATTGGCCTCCCAGAGTGCTGGGATTACAGGTGTGAGCCCCTGCGCCCAGCCAATAAACAATTCTTATGTGAAGTTTTGCTGTAAAAACAGACCAGAAATATGAGGTTATGAGTAAAGAGAGGATGTGAGGGAGGACAGGTTTTGTTTATTTTTAAGATGAGAGACAGTATAGCCTATTTTTATACTGATGGGATTGGCGCAATAAAGAGGGAGATGTGAGACAGAAAAGGGACTATTCCTAGAACAGCATCTGGATTGTCAGAGGGATAACGACGGAGAACACAGCTGTCAGTGCAGAAGCAAGGATAAGGGGAAGTATGTAGAAGTCCCTTTTTTGATTGCTTCTGACTTCTTAGTGAAATAGGAAATTGATCATTGAAGAGCAAGGATGGGGAAGATAGAGGTAGGGGTTTGAAGAAAGAGGAAAAGGTAGGAGAAAGTCGCTGCAGAGAACATGAAAGTGAACTGAATGGGGGGAAATACAGGATTGCCTATTGGCAACCTTGAAGACAGTATTTAAAAATGAAAGTTGATTGCATATTGTTTAAATATCTGAGAAAAATATATTTAGAAAAGTTTGCCAATTGAATAAGAAATTAATAAATACTAAAAAAAAAAAAAAAAGAAAAAGAAAAGTAAAGAAACCTTTATCCAGGCATGGTGGCACACCCTTGTAATCCCAGCTACTTGAGAGGCTGGGGCAGGAAGATCCCTGGAACCCAGGAGTGTGAGCTTACAGTGAGCTACGATCAAGCTGTTACACTCTAGCCAGGTGACAGAGCAACACCCTGTCTCAAAAAAAAAAAAAGAGAGAGAGAGAGAGAAAAAACACCTTACTTCCCTATATATCAATTTCATGTTTTTAATACTTCTTGCTATAAATCAGAAATGTCCAGAAGTAAGCAATGTCCATATAGTTTTCTGTTTACATAGTATTTGGTAGAAGTATATATTTTTAATACAAATTAACTCTTGAGTAAAACTCTACATTTTCCTGTAACTTAGCCTCCTGGTACTGTCTTCTCACAAACCATAACCTCATGGCTTCTTTCTTTATTTGAGGCTCTTTTGGGACTAAACAATTTTTGCTGTACTATTTTTGGTCTTATAGGTAACAGGTTTTTGTTCTAGTGGAATCAGTTTAGGATAAAATAAGAAAACGAGCAGCAAAACTTACTGGAAGAAAATGAATTCATCATTCCTTCTTTTTTTTTTTTTTTTGAGACAGAATCTCATTATGTCACCCTCAGTAGAGTGCAGTAAGATCACAGCTCACAGCAACCTCAAACTCTTAGGCTCAAGTGATTCTCTTGCCTCAGCCTCCCAAGTAGCTGGGACTACAGGCACCTACCACAATGCCTGGCTACTTTTAGAGACGGGGTCTCCCTCTTGCTCAGACTGGTCTCAAACTCATGAGCTCAAGCAATCCACCAGCGTCAGCCTCCCAGAGTGCTAGGATTATAGGTGTGAGCCACTGCGCCCAGCCCTTCTTGTGAACTTTTTATGGAGATTCCCTTATTGGCCCTTTCTCTGCCCTTATTACTTACAAAATTCACATATGAAAGACCTTGAAATAGATCGTCTAATGTTTTGTATTATTTCCACAAGTGTGATTCTGATGATCTAGAATTTATATTTACAAAGGAAGACTTTTATTATAATTCATGAGAATAAATAGACCAAATACATGGAAGTATTTTTCAGAAGGAAATACTCAATAGTTTTGTCTTTCTCTTTGAATATCTGAAATTATGAAAATGTCAGTGAAAAGAAAGGGGGAACTCTCACACACTCATGAACTAGCACATATTATGTATTGAATAGAAAACATTTGAACTGCTTATATGAAAAGTAAATTATTTTTATCAGGTTATAGTTAAATGTTTATCAAATAGGTAAAATCACATCACTTAAGAGCTGAAAAGAATGTCAGAAATTGTCTAGTCCAGTGATTTTTTTTTTTTTTTCAGAATGTTTAGCCATAAAATCCTTTGCTTGAGTATATTATGAGTCCTAGTATGTAGAATGAGACCCCATATCTACTAAAAATAGAAAAACTAGCCAGGTGCAGTGCCAGGTTCCTATAGTCCCAGCTACTCAGGAAGCTGAGGCAAGAGGATTGCTGGAACGCAGGAGTTTCGAGTTGCTCTGCGCTGCGATGCCAGGGCACCACTACCAAGGGCTACAGCATAAGACTCTCTCAAAAAAAATTATTTATTTATTTTTGTTAAAACTCAAACGTGCTCCTCCTTGCTTCACAGCTTCCACATAGAATGGGAGCTTTGAATTAGCCAATGAAAATAGATCCTTTACCTCCCAAATTCAGTCCAAAAAAGCAAATCTTAAGTAACTAATTCTCTGTACAGACTTTCCTGGCCCAGTAAGCTATTTACAGAGAAGTAGATAGGGGGAAAAAAAATAAAAAAAGAAGAAGAAGAAAAAAAAAAGAAAAACCTATGCATATTATCTAAGAAGTTGGCTCCAAGAGAGTTTAGGCTCTGAAGCAGGAGGCATAAGGTGCCTCCTTCCCCAGCTCAGAGATGCCCCCTGCCTAGTCGGAGTTGAGTTGACAGGCGAGCACCCCTCTGTGAGCGGTCCTCTTTTCAGGACTCCATGGAGGCAGCATCCTTTCTGGTCTCCCCTTTTGTGTTGTGTAAAAAAAATATTTTTCCCCTCATGAATTTTATTTAAGTTTTGAAAAGATGTTTATACATTATTTGTTGATTTTTGTTGTTGTTGTTGTTGTTGCTTTCACCCTCAAAGACATAACATTACTGGGCAGCATATGCTAAAGCTCACTAAGCTCACCACTCACTGACAGTATTTCAGACTTTCAGGTTCACTCATAGTTCCAGTTCTGACTCTTAGAATGTTTACTTACAGGCCTCCCTCTACATCAACGTCTATACCAATTGCTGGTGAATCTGAATCTCTGCAAGAAGATAGAAAAGGTGGAGAGACTCTCAAAGTGCATCTTGGAATAGCAGGTATGCATATGTAGCTTACTGGTTTTTTAAGTTGTGAGAAACAGTATTACTTAACATCCTAAAAGATTCCCAAAGCCCTTCCGGGTTTAAAATTCTGTGGGTATAATGACTTGAATGGGGTCAGTAAGCATCAGCAGGGTTTTTATTATGCAGTTCTTAGTTAATTTAGTGCTTTCCTTTGTCTAAAGTATTGTGCTCACACATATAAAAGCTACATGTTACAGTGGCACACACCTCCATTGTATGCCCCAGGGGTGTTCAACCTTTTATTTTCTTTGCACCACACTGGCATGTGAACAACTGTCTTGGGTCACACATTAAATACAGAAACACTAATAAAAAATGATGAGCAAAAAAAGGCTCATTTTTGTGGTATCTGCCACCACAGATGAGCAAAAAAGTCCTCTCATAATCCACATGTGGCCCATGGGCCACAGGTTGAACATACCTGCACGGGACACTACAGGATTTTTCCCATTCCACATACCCACAGCTCTACCATTCTGCTCTAGGCATTGCTTCTCTTCCATGAATCACTTTCCCTCTGTCAGTGGTTCTTAAGCTGACGTGTGCATCAGCATCACCTGGAGGGTGTTTAACGCACAGAAGCCTGGCACCAGCAGCCCAAGTTCTTGATTCAGTAGATCTGGGCTGAGGGCTGACATTCGCATTGCTGATACATTCCCAGGTGATGCTAATGTGGCCAGTTTCCACCCACACCTTGAGCTCCACTTTGGGCAAACCTCCATCAATAATCAGAATCTGCTCTAGGAGTTAAAATGGTGGAGAAAATACCAAGTCAGCTGGAGAAAAAGGATTTAAGAACTTCCTTCTATCTCCCATGTTAAGTGAACAGGGTGTATTTCTTTGAATGGAAAGAAAGGTGAGGTGATGCAATTATAACTTTCACCACCTTTTCAAAGATGCAAATATATGGTTTCTTATAGATAATGGTTACTATGAAGTTTCCTGATTTAGGATCAGAAATCCTTTGGGTATTTTTAAACATTCCGTTAGCTCCTTCCCTTTGGCACTTAAGTAATCTGCTTTATTTCTCATATTGAAAAAATAAACAAAAACCAAAAACTCACTAGCCGTAAATCCTTCTCTACCTGCAGCTCTCCTGTAGACTCTAGCAGTCTGGCCCTTGCTATCTCTCTTTCTCCCTCGCCCCCGATCCTCCTCCCTATATATAGAGGCATCTCTGGGGGTGTGTATGTGTATATATATAGAGAGAGAGATCATCAGGAGATTATATATATATACATCACACACACACACCCCTATAATATATATTATATATATATATATATATAGAGAGAGAGAGAGAGAGATATCATCAGGAGATTATATATATACACCACACACACACATATATATATATATATATATATAGAGAGAGAGAGAGAGAGAGAGAGAGAGAGATATCATCAGGAGATTATATATATACCACACACACTTTTTATAGCAAAAATTCTAGAAAGAATATACTGCACATTTATTCTTAAACACATTTGCAATCAGTCTTCTGGCTTCCACCCTCTCTTGATGATATCTTCTAGTTATATGATCATTAAATCCTTTGGGCATTTTTTCTGTTCTCATCTGATTTGGCCACTTACTCTTTCTTGAAGCTTTCTCTTCCCTTGGCTCCTACCTCTTTGACCTTTCCTTTTCTGGCTTCTTGGAGGCTTCTTTATCTGCTTCAAACTTTCTCTTAAATATTGATGTTCCACAGGGATTGGTCCTCTCTGCTTACTTTCCTGAGCAATGTCATCTATACCCTTGGATTTAACTATCACATAAATGCAAAGGTAATGGTTTTAATGTAAGTTAAATCATTTCAATTCACAAATTTATGTTGCTTCTGGACCTTCCTCCTGAACTCCAGGTGTATGTACTCAAATGCTTCTGAGTATTCATATCAGATGTTATGCTGAAATCCATCTGTTTATCTTTCTCTCAAGCCATATTTTCAAGTTCTTCATGATCAGGTCTCATTTGTTATCGGGTCCCCAGCATAATGCCAGGGATACAGCAGAAATTCAGTGACTAGGGAATAGGCATTCTCAAGTGTCTAAAGTACCATCCATCCAGCACAGTTCTTCCTAACTCTTCCTTCCCTATTCTCTATCTCACTTATCCTGACCCAAACTTCTACCTAATAATTGAGTCCTGTTATTTGTGCCTGTTAAACATTTCTCACACCCAGCTGGATTATTATGAAAACCTTCCCTCTTTTACCCCATTCATCCTTTTGCCAAGATGACCTTCCCAAAAAGTTGGTCTGATTGTGTCACACCCGTAGTAGAAGCTGCTAAATTGTGGCCCTTCCTTAGCAGGCTCACATGCATCTCTCCAGCCTCTTTTCCTCCAGTCCTCTCCGTCTGCAATCTCCAACCCCCAGACATGGACCGGTACTGATCCATGACCTGTTAGGATCTGGGCCACACAACCAGAGAGGAGCAGCAGGCAAGCAAGCTAAGCTTCGGCTGCAATACGGCCACTCCACATCTCTTACATTACTACCTCCTGTCAGATCAGCAGTGGCATTGGATGCTCACAGGAGCGCAAACCTTACTGTAAACTGCACAGGCTGGGTTCAGAATCTAATGCCTGATGAGCCGAGGTGGAGCTGAGGAGGTAATGCGAGCACTGGGGAGTGACTGCGAATACAGAATATCACTAGCAGAGAGGCTTGACTGCACAGAGACCATAAATCAGTTGCTTGCAGACCTGTATCAAAACCATCCCCATGCAGGGACAAGTTGTCTTCCATGACACCAGTCCCTAGTGCCAAAACAGGTGGGCCCACTGATCTACACCTCTACCCTGCATGCCAAGCCATCTGCTTCTCTGCAGATACGGCATGCTCTTCCCTAAGCCTTTCACTGTTCATCTGGCTAATGAGTTCCTATACTTGTCCAAGGTCTGGGGTTAGCCTCCTCTGTGAAGTCTGCCTGCCCCGTGCCCCATGACCAGTTTGTGTAGGATGCACTGCTCTTTGGAACTCTAAATCGCTTCTTTTTGATCCTTATATTTTAGTTCTTGTCACTTTTGCTTCTACCTCTAAACTCTGAGCATGTATTTTGCCTTCCTCACTTTTATTTCCTATACCTTGTACAGTATTGAGCACCTGACTTGGTAAAAGCTTGATAAAAGTGTTTATTGTTTAAATAAATGTTGAAAACTAGAAGATAAATGGATTACTCATGATCTGAGCAAAGCCAAGGAGTAAAGAAAGGGTTAACTCCTGATATGAAGCAACTCTATGAGTCCAGATTTTGTTGGAGCTAACTTTTGGGCATAGGGCCACTGTAGAGGTAGTCGGGATACTTACAGTCAGTCCAGAGGTGGGAAACCTTCTCGTTCTGCAGGAAGGGCCAGGGCACTCCAGTAGCTTATTTGTTTAGCAGCATTTGTTGGTCCAACTGCATCCAATATTGTTTACAGAACTGCTGCTATACTAGGTGTATTGCTTAATTGCTTTCCTTCTGCTTCTAAGTTAAAAACAGTTCTAGTTTCCAAATATTTCACCGTCAGGAAAATGGTCACAGTCCTGTATTCTGCGGTAGAAGTCTGGCTCTGGAAATACACAGTTGGCTCTGGAATACGTGCATGATCAGGGACCTACTAGAAATGGCCTTGACACTGCTTCTTGTACATTTACTTTGAAAATGAATAAGCAATTCCTTAAGAACTTTTATTCTCAGTGCTGTATTCCACACTGTGTTGATTTAAGCCACAGACATTGCCCAAATTGTAGCCTGGCATAAGCAACAATAATGTTAAAGTAATAAAGTGCTCTTCAGACTGCTGCTATGGTGAATCTGTGAGGACGCAATATGTCCTCAGAAATCACACTAAATAACCTAGCAATTTTGTGAGAATTTATAAAAACTGCACCTTACTGGTTTTCATTAGAGAAATGCTAAACACAAAAACTGTAATAATTATAACATAGAGTGCTTTTTAACTGTTACGGAAAATGTCATAATTCTTCAGTGAAATAAGATCTGTAAGTACTTTGTATTTCTTGCAAAAAGGGTTGTTTCCCTGGTACTAATTTAAAGGGGTGTCTATCACTTTGGCACATACTTCCCTTGATAATAAACTTGGGCTTTAGAAAATCTGCAGATTAGGATACAAATTGCCCACTAATGTGTTAGCATTAATAATAACCTCATGTTATAACATACTGCAGATCTTTCAGCCAAGAGTGCCTCTGTTCCAGACGAACTTGGTGCCTGTGGACATTCTAGAACATCAAGCTATGCGAGCCAGCAATCGAAAGTATCAGGTAGAGGCAAACAGAAAAGTTGAATGTCTTATTCTAAAGGGATTTGAAACTGCTGTGGTGGGAGAAGGCTGTTAGATTGCAGTGTGTTTGATACCAGTGGTTTTCTCTGGCAGGATATAGCACATGTCACTCCAGGTCATCTAGTTTCTCTGAGCTCTGCCACAGAAGAAATACCTCAGTGGGAAGTACCTCAACGGGGGTTGAAAGTATTCTAGAGCCCTGTGATGAAATCGAGCAAAAAACAGCTGAACCAAATCTTGATACAGTTGATAAAGAAGATACAACTTCAGAAAAACTCAACAGGTATACTTTCAGTTTAAAAGATAAATTTAAATTTAAAAAAAAAACAACCTTTCTTTTCACAAAATAATAAAAAGGAGGGAATTTTTTTCAATTATTTTCAAAGATGTCCAGTGAAACAAGATTCTGTAGAATCTCAGCTGAAACGAGTTGATGACACCAGAGTGGATGCAGATGATATTGTGGAGAAGATCTTACAAAGTCAAGACTTCAGCCTCGATTCCAGTGCAGAAGGTGTGTAGATCCCTATATTCCAGGTCTGTGTGATCCAGGTCACCAGTAAAGGGGCAGAACATCATGGCACTAACTATTGCATATTTGTAAAATAAGTTTCATGCCCATAAAATCTCAAGATATGGCTCAGCGCCTGTGGCTCAAGCAGCTAAGGCGCCAGCCACATATACCTGAGCTGGCAGGTTCGAATCCAGCCCGGGCCTGCCAAACAACAATGACGGCTGCAACCAAAAAATAGCCAGGCGTTGTGGCAGGCGCCTATAGTCCCAGCTACTTGGGAGGCGGAGGCAGGAGAATCGCTTGAGCCCAGGAATTGGAGGTTGCTGTGAGCTGTGATGCCATGGCACTCTACCCAGGGCGACAGCTTGAGGCTCTGTCTCAAAAAAAAAAAACAAAAAAACCTCAAGGTATCAAGTGGCAATCCTTGCTCAGTGGGTAGGGCACTAGCCATATACACTGCTGCTGGCGGGTTCGAACCCAGCCCAGGCCAGCTAAACAACAATGAAAACTGCAAAGAAAAAATAGCCAGGCGTTGTGGCAGACGCCTAAATTCCCAGCTACTTGGGAGGCTGAGGCAAGAGAATCGCTTAACCCTGAGAGTTTGAGATTGCTCTGAGCTATGACGCCATGGCACTCTAGCCAGGGCAACAAAGTGAGACTCTGTCTCAAAAAAAAAAAAAAATCTCAAGATATCATAACTTGGTAGCTCATTTACTTCTGAGGATGAATATTGAATTTGGAAAAAATAACAAACTTTAGTTAAAAGAGTTCAGTTTTAAAGGTTTTTATTGTATTTCTAACTGTACACACAAGTCTTCCATATCCATATGATAGATATCCATGTCTGCTCTGTCCTAAGTAATTAAAGCCATTGTTATAATTTGAGGGGGGGGGAGTAGTGGTCTTGAAAGAATAGTGACTAACAGAAGCCTGATTCATTCTCTCCTTAGAGGTTTCACCGAAACTGGAAATTTATATGCCACTAATTTGAAAGGTGTAATTACTCATGTTGGTGTGAATAGCACTTAACAATGGACTTAGGTTCTTTATGTAGCTGGTTGTGAAGGGAAATAATTAAACCTTAATTGTGGATATTTGTAGGAAGAGCTGTATTCATTACTCATTTAAAAGAAAAGAGCTTCAGGAAAGTTGGTGAGAAATAACTGTTAGGATCTTTTAAATTGTCTATTTTTAACTGTATATATAACTTCAGTTAAGTTTTTTCTTTAATAAAATGAAATTTGAAATATAATTATTACAATATAAATATCATTAGAGAACAGTCTAAGAATTGTACATACAACAAGCATTTTTAATTTGTATTTCAGAAGAAGGACTGAGGCTATTTGTAGGTCCGGGAGGAAGTACAACCTTCGGCAGTCATCATCTTCCAAATAGGTATGTGGTGCAAATAGTATCTTAATAAAATACAGAATGACTGTTAAAAAAAAAAAAAGAAACTCATAAGTAGAGGGTGAAGGTCATAAAGTTGGTTTTTTTTTAGACTGAGGCTACCAAAATGCAAGTATTAGCAGTTACATGGAAAGAGAGTTACGGTTCTTAGGGTAGCTCTACATTTTTCTTATTCTGGGTATTTTTGACACAATATTGTATAAGTTAGATAATTTTCTTAGTTGTATTTTTAGAATGTATTGGTGAAGGAGCAGTAGAGCACTGTGCAGTTACAATATGAAAAGAACATTTAGAAGAGTGTTTTTTTTTTTATTAAATCATAGCTGTGTACATTAATGCAATCATGGGGTACAATGTGCTGATTTTATATACCATTTGAAACATTTTCATCAAACTGGTTAACATAGCCTTCATGGCATTTTCTTAGTTATTGTGTTAAGACATTTATATTCTATACCTAGTAAATTTCACATGTACCCTTGTAAGATGCACCGTAGGTGTGGTCCCACCAATTACTCTCCCTTCACCAATCCTCCCCCCTTTTCCCTTCTTCTTGGGCTATAATTGGGTTATAGCTTTCATAAGAAAGCTATAAATTGGTTTCATAGTAAGACTGAGTACATTGGATACTTCTTCCATTCTTGAGATACTTTGCTAAGAAGAATATGTTCCAGCTCCATCCATGTAAACATGTAAGAGGTAAAGTCTCCATAGAAGAGTTTTTAATCTGGCTTTTTTTTTTTTCCCTGAGGCAGAGCCTCACTTTGTTGCCTGCCCTTGATAGAATACTGTGACGTCATAGCTCACAGCAACCTCAAACTCTTGTGCTCAAGTGATCTTCTTGCCTCAGCTTTTCATTTTTAGTAGAGATGGGGTGTCTCACTCTTGCTCAGGCTGGTCTCGAACTTGTGAGCTAAAGCAATCCACCTGCCTTGGCCTCCCAGAGGGCTAGATTACAGGCATGAGCCACCTCACCCAGCCTAGTCTGGTATTTTAGAAAGAGCAAAGTAAAATTACGTTTTCAGGTAGTCATCTTATTAATAAGGAGTTTATGCAGCTAGCACATTGCAGGACCTCAAGATACAAAAATAGAGCATAACAACAAACACATCAGGCGGTGCCTGTGGCTCAAAGGGGTAGGGCGCTGGTCCCATATGCCGGAAGTGGCGGGTTCAAACCCAGCCCCGGCCAAACCCCCCCCCCCAAAAAAAAAAAAACACAACAACCACATCAACAACTAACTACAGTCAGGTAGGTAGGTAGGAGAGAGAAAGATGCGATGAAGAATTAATTTGAAGGGGCTTATAGAGAATGTGACACAATTTAGACTTTTCATTGACTTGTCCACTTGATCCAGGTTGGCCCAATTCAGTAACTATTGGGCCAACCTGAGTATCCTGAGCCTAGTTGGTCCACTTCCTGTTTTTGTAGAGCAGGTTTCACTGAAACACAACCTTGCCAGTTAACGTGTGTGTGTGTGTGTGTGTGTGTGTGTTCTCTGTGGTGGCTGTGACTTTGTACGGCAGCAGAGACCGTATGGCCATCAAAGCCTAAAATATTTACTACCTTACTCTTTCTTGCAGGTAAGATAGACAAACTAAAAATTGCAATATTCTGATAAGCATTTTAACACAGAGAAGTAGAGGAAACTCTGAGAGAACAGAGCTGGGATTTCAGATGGAGAAAATTTACTGTAAGAGTTGACACTTACCCTTTGAGAGAGTAAAAGATAAGTGCAGGGCTTATTAGGCAAATATGGGGAAGACAAGTATTCCTGATAATAGGAGCAAATAAAATTAATTTAAGGGTGTAATTATAATATATATGATTATAGAATAATAAACATTCAGTAATTATAGGTTAACAGCGAGCATTTATTAGTCATGTATCAGGCACAAGCACATATATATACTTTATTTAATTCTTACAGTACCTTTTTCAATGGTCACAACATGTTATAATTAGTTTTTTAAAGATGGACACAAAAAGCAAACAAGTGGAGGTAGTTTGCCCCAGGCTTTAAAGCCAGTAAGTGGTAAAACCTACATTCAAACTCATGTCTCTTTGAGTCCACATCTCATCGTAGTCAACCACTTTGCATTACTGGCTTATGAACAAGGTAACATACTTTGAGAATTCCCAATAAACAAGTTCTTCTGAGGACAGAAGCATGTGAAAGGGAGTTTGGGGACATGCAGCTGGCAGGTGTCTTGGAGCCAGGTAGTGTAGGGCCTCGCTCGCCATGACGAACAGTTGATCCTTTCACATGTGCACAGTGGGAGACCGTTGGGCCATTCCTGCAGGGAAGTGGCCTATCAGACTGCCATTTTGTTTTAATTTTTATTTTTTGAGCCAGGATTTTATTTATTCATTTCTTATATTCAAAATACTCTTTGATGACATCGTTGGCCTGAGATTCTTTGCCATAGTCCTTGACTACTACGTGGCTGCAACCAACCACTTCACGGGTTTTCCCCTCTCAGTTTTACAGAGGCCAGCCCATTCCCTTAGTTTCTTGTTGTCATCAACCTTAATTAGCTTGATTTGGTGTTTAGCACAAAGGGCTCTACCAACTTGGCATACATAAGCTCATCACATTGGATGCATGCACACAAAGATGGGCTTGACGCTTGTCTGAGGTTTTAGCAGCTTTGTGGAGTCCACATGCAAGGCCGTCATGGATGAGCCTGTCTTCAGCACCTCTTGTGAAGCGCTGATAAGGCCCACTACAGCTCCAGCGGCAATGCCTTCCTCTGCCATGGCGGTGGGTTACAGGCAAAGCTGAATCTTGAACTCACCCAAGCCGCCTCTTCTGCACTACTCAGCAGCAGCAGGGAAAGAGGGCAGATTGGCATTTTAGAGTAGTAACTAGCCATAATTTGAAGGGTAGATCACAGCAAGGAGAGACCAGTACCAGGGAATCAGGTAGAAAAATAACATTTATGAGGACAGTAATATGAATGGTAGAAAGAACATGTGTTTTTCTTTTTTTTTTTTAACTTTACTCAAATTAATATGAGGGTTATAATATTTAGATGACATTGTTTTCACTTCTGGGGCAAAGTTCCATTTGTAGAAGAGCCCCTCACCCAGGGGACATGTTATATACCCTCACAACGTGCACATTAGGTGAGATCCCGCCTCATCCCCTCCCTCCCTCTGCCAAATGTCCTCCGGAACACGTTTTTCAGTTAAAGCAACTTGGATTCACTTCCTAGCCAGGCCACTTTTGGGGCCTGGGTAGGAACTTTAATTACCTCTACTGAAAAGTGGGGATAACCACGCCTATCTTATGGGATAGGATAAATGATATAATATGCTTAGTAAGCTCTAGCTATTACTCATTCACATAGAGCAGGGTTTTCCAACCTTTCCTATCTTACAGCACACTTGAACCTATAGTTAAACCTCCGCACCACATGTAAATTAGGTTCATCAAAAAAAGAGTAAAAAATATACTTACTGTGCTTTGAACTTCTTTCAAAAATAATTAATGATCTTTAAATTTTTCGCAGCACATATAAGATCCTCTCACAGCACACCAATGTGCTGTGCCACACCAGTTGAAAATCACTGATGTAGGGGAACAGCAAAAAATACAGTTCCAACCAAAAAGAATTTAAATTGTGAATGATCAAAGTCATGGGCTGCCCTTCTCGGACTTCCTAGAGCCATGTCCTAGCTCTTCCATTACTTACTGATGTTATTAACCCCTGTAAGTCTGTTTCCTTATATATCAAATGAGAGTGATAAATAAGTTACCTAACTCATAGGCTGTTTGTGAAGATTATAAATTGGATGACTTAGGTGAAGTATTTAACACAGTGCCTGACACATAGAAAGCTCTCAATATATGCTTGCTACTAGTATTGTTGTTATTCAGATAAAAGAAAGATGGCTTGGCGCCCGTAGCACAGTGGTTATAGCGCCGGCCACGTGCACTGAGGCTGGTAGGTTCGAACCCAGCCTGGGCCAGCTAAACAGTGATGACAATTGCAACAACAAAAAAATAGCCGAGTATTGTGGCAGGTGCCTATAGTCCCAGCTACTTGGGAGAATGAGGCAAGAAAATCGCTTAAGCCCAAGAGTTTGAGGTTGCTGTGAGCTGTGATGCCACAGCACTCTACCGTGAGGGTGACATAGTGAGACTCTGTCTCAAAAAAAAAAAAAAAAGAAAGATAATGTCTAGTTGTGAGATAATCTAGACCCTAGGATTTAAAGGCATTTATATAATAAAAGAATTCTGGCTCCCACCTCTTCCCAAGTGAGTGTGAGAATAATGACCCAATACATGGAAGCCTAAAGTGATTATAAGAGGCTGATGTGGATGATTAAGACTGCATGCCACAAAAAGGACAGGGAATGTCACAGGTAATCTGTCAGGGAGTCAGACAGACATGAGTTTCATTTCCGGTTTTGCCATAATGACCAGCTTAGCCATGATCTTGGCAAATCATGACTCTCGCTTGCTACCGAAAAGAACTTCCTCCCTGTGGTTAACAACGCAGGTCTGGAGTTGGGCTGCTTAGGTTCAGCACCAAGCTCCTCCACTTATGGTTTTGTCTTTGGAAAGTTGCTTCCCTTCTCTCTGCCTCAGTTTTCTCCCTGTAAAATAGCGATGGTAATGGAAACTATCTTATAAAAGAGATGGAAGGTTTAAATTAAATGGTATGTCAGGCTTAGAATGCTATCTGGCAGGCAGGATGCATTCTAGCACTTCACATACACTGAAGTACTGTCTTGCAGAGTTATGGTGGAGAAGAGTCTATTTTAAGTGCCCAGCGTGTTGCGTATACACATAGGCTCTCAACAGCTAGCGGGTATTTATCAGAGGAGTTAATGTATTAGCATTGGATCTGTACTGTGAAATAAATTATGGTGGCACAAGATGAAACCAGGGCCATTCACTTAGGAACAGAAAAGGCACAGAATTATAGTTCTGAACAAGAATTCCTGAGAATGAAGAAAACAAAGCAACAAACCATTGAGACTTGGCAAGGAATATCTGCAGTAATCCGTCTCAAGGCTACAGGTATAGTCTGGCCAGCCAGGGTTTCTTAGAAGGTCCTGCATACACCTGCTTGCTTTCTTTTTGGAAAATTTAATTTTTTCTGAAAAGTCTGCTGCTTTCATTTCTATTTCTCTGTATGTGATTTGTCTCTTATCTCTGGCTGCTTTTAAATTGTTCTCTTTTATACACTGGTTTTTAACAGTTTGCTTATAATGTGCCTTAGGTATGTTTTTCTTTGGGATTGTTCTGCTTGGGGTTTATTGAGCTTCTTGAATCTATGGTTTTACAGTTTTCATCAAATTTGGGGATTCTTCAGCCATTATTTTCCCCCATGTCTTCTCCTGGTGTTCTGACCTACAAATTGTAGTGCCCAGCCCCCGCTCTGAACTTTGACCGCTGACCCAGAGAAGCCACCAGGCTGTGTTTGGGCTCTCCCCGTACTGCAGGCTGGGAAAATCCTCAAGGAAACTGCTTCAGGCAGAAAGCTGGGAGCTGTCTTCATTTATTTCCCTTTTCTACGGACCACAATCCTGCACTACCTGTCGTCCAGTGTGTGCAAACTGTCATTTCATATATTCTATCCAGTTCCTAATTAAAGCAGAAGGGAAATTCCGGTCCCCGTTACTACTTCATTATGGTCACAAGCAGAACATATTTAAAACAGCATCTAAAAGCCAGTGTGCAGTGGTGTCCTCCAAGGTTTCTGCGCATTCCAATTATCTAGAGCTCTAAATGGGTGTTCACTGGCCTTGTGTTGGGGGTGTTCACATTTCTTGTGTAGAATGAAGCAGGGAAAAATAGGAGTCTGAGCAATCAACTGAAAAGTTCAATTTGGTCCATGGTGGACTATTAACCACCACCTAACTTCCACCTTTTAGAATTTCTTCTTCTTTTTTTTTTTTGTTTGCAGTTTTCAGCCGGGGCAGGGTTTGAACCTGCCACCTCCAGCATATGGGGCTAGCGCCCTACTCCTTTGAGCCACAGGCACCACCAAGAATTACTTCTTAAAATCTGAGCTCAGGAGTTTGAGTCCAGCCTGAGCAAGAGCAAGACCCCATCTGTAAAAAAAATAGCCAGGTGTTACACCTGTAGTCCCAGCTACTTGGGAGGCTGAGGCAAGAGAATTGCTTGGCCCAGGAGTTTGAGGTTGCTGTGAGCTGTGATACAATGGCACTCTACCTGGGGCAGCAGCTTGAGACTGTCTCAAAAAAAAAAAAAAAAAAAATAGAATTTCCTCTTTAAAATGCCATTAAGGGAAGAGACTAGAGTAAACCCTGACATCTTGACAAATAAAGAAATGGGTTACTGGTGATAACTTTTAAGCAATAATATCCTCCCCTCCACCCAGTACCACCGCTTCAGCTCTCCTCCTGATCACTCAACAAGCATCAAGGAAAGAGTAGAATGATCTTCATCCAAAAACATAAAGTGAGCTGCCATTGAGAAGATACCATGTACTTTTACAGGCTACTATAGAAAACTTTATTGTGCTAGACCAAGAGACCATAGAAGGAACGTGTGTTCATTCCCATTATAACACAGGACCAGGATACTAACTGTGCCAACAATAACAAGCCCTTCTGTTGATGAGGTCATGACTTAATTTAAATAGCCTAGCTCAGAGTTACTTTATTCACAAAGGTTGAAAAAGTTTAGTCTTCTAATATTATTCATATTTCATAAATAGAGGTCTGTTAATACCTGGCATAATAAAGGCTAAACTGCGATAACAAAAAGACCCAACAAGGGCAGTGCCTGTGGCTCAGTGCATAGGGCGCCAGCCCCATATACCGAGGGTGGAGGGTTCAAACCCAGCCCTGGCCAAACTACAACAAAAAATAGCCGGGCGTTGTGGCAGGTGCCTATAGTCCCAGCTACTCCAGAGGCTGAGGCAAGAGAATCTCCTAAGCCCAGGAGTTGGAGATTGCTGTGAGCTGTAACGCAACAGCATCCTGCCGAGGGCAATAAAGTGAGACTCTGTCTCAAAAAAAAAAAACCATACTCTTATTTGACAATGTGAATGTTACTTTTTTTGCATTATTATTATTATTGCTCAATATTTCATTACATCAGTCGTCTGATTTCTTTTCTGAATGTATTTATCTTCATTCGTTCTTTACGAGGTTTTTGTTTCTAGTCCTTATCTCAAACATGGTTATTGTTATTAAATTTTTAGCCTTTTTAATTTTGTGAAGGCAAAAAGTGGAAACCAAATAAACACATGTATAAAAAAAAAAAAAAAGACCCAACAATACAGTGACCAGGCTCAGGAGGCAGGCTTGCCCAGACAGGTGGTGGCTTAACCCAGGTACCATGCATTTCATTACTTTACCATCCTCCTCACCTGTATTGTCAAAGTTGGATTACTCCCACTCTAAGCAAGCAGTTTCCCTCGAGTGAGGCAGAAGATGACACACCTCTTCCATTTATGTATCCTAGGGAAAAACGTAGTTACATGGCTACACCTAACTACAAGGGAATTTAGGAGGTGTGGGCTCCAGCTAAGCATCCTGTACCCAGCTAAAACTATAAGGGGTGGGTGGCAATACCAAAGGCCGTGTCCAGCCAGGGAAGAAGACCATCGTCTCCTTAAATGTACATTACACAGGTATAATTTACAACACTGACCATATAGAAAGACACATGAATATGCACCAAAGGAATTCCCGCCCTTTCTAGAAAGGGACGTTAGGCCAGGCACCATGGCTCACACCTATAATTCTACCACTGAGGGAGGCTGAGGTGGGTGGATTCCTTGAGCCCAGGAGTTCAAGACCAGCCTGAGCAAAGAGTGATACCCCCATCTCTACTAAAAAATAGAAAAACTAGCCAGGCATTGTGGCAGGCACCTGTAAACCCAGCTACTCAGGAGACTGAGACAGGAGGATCACTTGAGCCTAAAAGACTTAAGTTGCAGCGAGCTATGACGATGCTATGGCTCTCTACCCAATGCAACAGAGTGGACTCTTGTCACTGCTGTGACAACTGAAGATCATCATCACTAACTCAGTGAATGGCCTGATACACTGCCAGAGTCAATATGCTCTCACATGAGACCTTTTGTGGGATTTATATACTGTATAAACAAGCTTGAAGACTTTTTTTTTTTTTAGACAGTCTCACTGTGTTCCATTACTGTGAATAGAGTACTGTGGTGTCATCATAGCTCACAGCAACGTCAGTCTCTCTGTCATCATAGATCACAGCAATTTGAGTCTCTCCAGCTCAAGAGATCTTCTTGCGTCAGCCTCCCAAGTAGGTGGGACTATAGGCACCTGCCACGATGCCCAGCTAACTTTTCTATTTTTATTTTAATTATTTATTTATTTATTTTTCTTGTTGGGGATTCATTGAGGGTACACAGAATCAGGTTACATTGATTGCTTTTGTTAGATAAGGACCCTCTTATATTTGTGCCCCACCCCCAAAAGGTAATTTTTCTATTTTTAGTAGAGATGGGGGTCTCAACTTGCTCAGGCTGGTCTCAAACTCCTTAGCTCAAGCAATCTACCCACCTTAGCCTCCCAGAGTGCTAGGATTACAGCACTCTGTGAGCCACTGTAACTAGACCTTGAAGAGTATTTGTTATTGCAGTTTGTTGACAGGTCAAGAATTGAGAGATATTACTAGATTCTTATGAGAATAAGAGGAAAAGCATCATAGAATAATCCAATGTATTAATTTTAAACATACTATTTCTATCTGTGATACCTTTAAAACTTGTGGAAATCCAATCTGATAGAAGAATGCCTGGTGCACCATTTCTCAGGGGGGCAAGAACAATTTCAAACACCACTGCTCAAAATTTTGAAGTTTTTTTTTCCCTGTGCTGTTTTAGGGTGGGATCTGGAGCTTATGAACAAGTTGTGATCAAACGCTAGAAGTCAAGCTGGTGAACTGAAGTTGCTCTGTCGATTTAAGATGTGAATGATTGACATATCAAGGCATTGTAATGCAAGCACTTTAATAGAAAATGAACCTATGTAAAAAATGAAGTTCAAGCTTTGCGAAGTGGCAGTTTCGTAGCCAGTGAGGTTTATCCGAGGCACAATTATTGCTAATTAAAAAATGAAGTTCATCTATCAAGAGGAAAACCAATGCTGATTTACCAATGCTGATTTCCTCTCTGAAAGTGCCCGCCACTGTCCTTCCCACCCACCAAAAGGGAACATCTGAAAGGTAGTTTCAAGGCACGGTGCTGGTGCGTGCCTTGGGATACGCGGCTTCCAGAATCACTGCACATGACAATGAAAAGCCTTCTGTTCTTTTTCATTGCTCCCGTGGGGTAAACAGCATCATGCATAATGGAGTATAAATTTAGTATTCAAGTGTAAAGTCTGTGATAATAAGGGAGTATAATTTAAATCCTATAAATTCTGTCAAGAATTTCCTGTTCAAGAAATCTTCCATACTATTCTGCCTATAGTATTATAATAAGTTTATTGATTCTTTGGTATAATAATCAATATGAAGTATGGGTGTTCACGCTTTGAAGAATGTTAGGCTATAATTTAAACATGTAAAATGCTTAATAATTCTACATGTATCAGTCATAAATCAAATGACAGGTGTGTTTAAGTCTGAGATACATGAATGGATGTAATGCTATTATTATGCAATATATACTGTCACTTGTTAATATTAGATGAGCTGCAGCACCCCCGTTATCACTGCATGAAGAATTCAAAGTAATTTAGTATTCCATATGTTAGGGTACCATAAGGCACCCTAACAGAAGAACTGTTTTAATTCACTGGTTTTAGGAGTCCGCTGGTTTTAGGAGTCAAAATTTAGAACAAGAGGAAAATTGTTATATGATCAGAAACAGGCCTTTTCTATGTAAATTTAGACTTATCTGAAACTAAAAGTGATTCTGACATGGTAGTGGACAGCAGACAGGACAGCTGCTCAAGGTTACTAAGGAGACTGGTGGTTTTCTATTTTAGCACCCCAGGATCAGATACTATGTTCTCTTTATCAGAAGTTATTTGTTTTAGCTCGGCACCCATAGCACAGTGGTTATGGCACCAGCCACATACACTGAGGCTGGCGGGTTGGAAACCAGCCTGGGCCTGTTAAACAACAATGACAAATGCAACAACAACAACAACAACAACAACAACAAAATAGCTGGGCGTTGTGATGGACGCCTGTAATCCCAGCTACTTGGGAGGCTGAGGCAAGAGAATCACTGAAGCCCAAGAGTTGGAAGTTGCTGTGAGCTGTGATGCCACAGCACTCTACTGAGGGCAACATAGAAGACTCTTTCTCAAAAAAAAAAAAAAACAAGTTATTTGTTTTGAGGCAAGAACAGAATATAACGTCTATCAAATGCAGCTTTTAAAATAAGAATATCTGGTATGGATCCCATTAACAGCACATCAGATAAACCTTAGAGTTTTTCTGGTCTTACATAATAGTTTCCATGTGGAAAGTTCTAAATTTTCTAGAAATCACTCACTCAATGAAGGAAACATGTAGATTGTGTAGAACCAGAAATTCCCTAATTTATACTTTCAAAATCATGCCCCCAAAAGATAATTTGTCACAATAGGAATTACTGTGGTCTAGGAATTTTCACATTGACAAAATAGGGGAGAAATTATATTATTTTAATATCCAAAGGTAGAGGTTTGGAAAAATTCCAAAAGTTAACGTTAGGACTTTTATTTTTTTAAGTAGTTTAAGGATTGGATATTCTACGTTAATCCAATACTATTTTAACAAATAGATTCTAAAAATTTTTTAAAGATGACACTACTGTTTCATAATATTTTGAATATTGAGAGAAAGGGCTTTCTGAATTCTAAGTTATACTTTTTATTTTTTAAGATTTATTTTTAAGAAAAAAGCACTGACCTCTTAAATGGTAAAGATGTGTTGTCTGTTCACATGAACTGATCCGTTCATAATACATTATGGAAAAAAATCAAAGAAGAGTTTTTATAGAGCTATGAAGATACTGTGTAGAGAGAGATTATGACATTTTCTTAAACATATTTTTCTATGTTCAAAATATTATTTCAAGGCTATATTTTTTATTAGTGCTTCTGCAAATGGTTTGCACTTTTAAAAATAATAGAACTAGATTATAAGTGGGGTTCAGTGAGGATCCTCATCAGACATATGAAGTGGTGCTGTAATCAGGGCAGTGCCCTGTCTTACTTAACCTGCCCCTTGGCCTGTCTCTGTATATTAATATAGGACTGGTTCTTCACATTTAAAATGGTACAGAATTTTTTTAAATGTGGAGAGATTTTGAAAAGCGTACAAATCATGCGTTTATAGTTTTAGCAGCCACCAGATATATCTCCATTTATGTAGTAATAAATACAGCAAATATTTGAGTAAATAGAAACATTGATTAGGAAGTAAAAAGAGCTCTTAGCTATACGCTCTGTTGTCAGTGAAAGTCAGGGTTCATTTTATTCTGTGTTCCACTGGCGTACTTTGCATTCAAATTTTAGTACAATGCTTTGAAAATATTCATTAAGAGTTGCCTGAGTACCTGCCCTACTTTCTAGGCTTCCTTTTCCTAGAGCACGTATTGTTAATATCTTAACCACGTACCTATTGAAGAAAATCTACGTATTAAATAAAATCCACTTTTGATTCTGAGTTTAGAAAATTGGATTTGAAAAATTACATTCTTACGAAACTGATTCTTAACATTAAAGTCATTTCAAATTACCCAGTCTTAGAAAATTAGTAGATATATGTAATACTTTTTTTCATTCTATCCTAGAGAAAAAGACTAACGCTATTTTAAAGCTCTGTAATTATAATGAGATAAGGAAGTCTTAAATACCTCGTTTAGGGAGAATGCACAGGCCAGTCAGGAGACCCACTGCCTGAGCTGGTGACTGAGACCAGACAGGACGTGAAGGATCCTAAAGGGCAGAGAAGGCCACCAGATCACACTTTAAGGGTTGACTCCTCTTCCGGGGAGTATACAAATAACTAATGTGGATTAATACTGGTGATCTGAAAAAGTCTTGACCAAGAATCCTGAACTCCATTATCCCAGTGCAGCATAATATCCAGACTAGATTAATAATCCAGGATAATATCAGAATACTGTCCAGACTGGACTCTTTTGAATATCTTTTTTGTGCAAAAGTGTGCACCACAGACCGCTTAGTCCTTTTGTTCGGTAGAAGAAAAGAAAAATCGTCAACTAGCCTCCAGTTAGAACATATGCAAATTCAGAGAGCAGTAGGTTTTAATATATTAAAACATGTAGGGGGGGGGAGTGTTAGACTTTTAGTTTTCCATGCAAAATAGACACTTTGCAAGCCCAAGCTGACACCATTATTAAATACTTCATGGAAATACACACTTTCAAGTATTAGGCTTCCAGTATATATAACGGTGCTCTGAGAGACAGACTGGGCTCAGGAGACAGGGTTGCGTTGTATTCTCTTAACAGGCCTTTAACTTGGTCAGGTCTCCAAGATGGTACGTCATGTGAATATAACCAAGTACTGTGTTTTACCACTACTCAGATGTTGGCTTAGGTACTATGCATAACATTAATAGCTGAGATGTTGAAGAATATGAAGTCTAAAATACTACATAAAGGATGTAATATACCTATGTTAAGCCTATTTTAAGACTGCTCTGGAAATAAAGGCCTTATTCCCTATATATACGCGATTCTCATAATGTGTACACAGTATATTTTAAATGTTTGTGTGGGTAGTTTATGTACTCCCCATATGACAAAAGTGATAAAAATTTTAATTTACACAATGTATTCTGCATTTTTCAAATGTTTATCTTATGTATATAGCAAAATTCTCTTGCTAATATTCATTGACCAAATCCCATGCAAGGGAAGACATTTTGAGTGTATTCAGTTGTCTTTTTGAAATAAGTCTTATTTGGGGATCATATTCCTCTCATGTGTTTGATATTTTGGAAGTTGACATAGTGTGTGGGTGACCATGCAAATGTTTATGCAAAACGTTATTGAAGTGATTCCATCAGTATTTGTTCTAATACTTGGAGAATGACCTTCATGTTTATATTACATATTACATTTGTTTCAACTCTACAGTGATAAAGCCAGGAAATGTTTCCTTTTTTTTTTTTTTTAACAAAAATTAATTTTTTATTTGTAAAGTGTTTGTAATTATGTAAAGGTCTTATATATGTTCAATAAAGATTATATCTTAAAAGTTTGTATGTTGTTTTTAAACTATCAGTTAAGAGTGTCAGAAGATTGTGCCATGGTAAGAAAACAAGTGAGAAAGCAACGTAACTTTTCCCTGAGGGTTTCCTTTTCTTTATTACCAGGTGGTATAAGACAGACCTGAACGCCTCCAGCGGCAGACATGTCTTTGAACCTTTAGGCTTGGGAGTGAGACAAACCTGAGTCTGAGTACAAACTCCCCTCTGAACCTGCTTTCTGACCTAGGATGGAGATAACACCACCAACTCAGCTGGATTGTGAAGAGCACTAACCTGCTAATGTTAAGGGTAGGCCACCTACAAGGCACTCAGGGTTTTATTAAGCCGAAACCTGTCTTTGTGAAGCCTCTGCATACTTATGTTACTTCTAGTGTTGGACACACAGACAGTTATTCAATGTGCCACTATCACAGCTTGATTGTCTCTTAACAAATGATAGTCAGTGTCACTCCTACTCTTGAAGAGACTAAGAGACTAGACTGTGCTTCCCTTTAACTAGAACGTCCTCAGAGAGGAAAAGCAATGCCTTTACTGAGAGTAAAAGAATAGTATCAATTTATGGCTTGGCGCCTGTAGCTGATAGTAAAAGAATAATATCAATTTATGTAGCGTGGCACCTGTAGCTCAAGCTGGTATATGTGCCAGCCATATATGCCAGAGCTGGCAGGTTCAAATCCAGCCTGTACCTGCCAAACAACGACAACTACAACCAAAAAATAGCCAGGCGTCATGGCAGGTACCTGTAGTCCCAACTACTTTGGAGGTGGAGGCAAGAGAATCGCTTAAGCCTAGGAGTTGGAGGTTGCTGTGAGCTGGGATGCCATGGCACTCTACCCAGGGTGACAGCTTGAGGCTCTGTCTCAAAATAATAATCATAATATCAATTTAAAGTTAGTAGAGAACTATGATTTAGTATGGGTATGAACGCACATCTTTCTCTGAAGATTATCAGGGCCTCCCGGGACAGTGCAGATTATAAAAGGTTATGTAGTGATCCGGTTTATTGTCAGAGGGCGCAAAGTATGGATGCCTAGGAGAAACCACCAGACCCCTCCCCAGTACATAGAATCATATAGGATCCCCTGGATAACTTTTCGTACCAGATCACAGTAGAACCTGGCAGGACCTCTGATGTGAGCCCTCAGACCCTGCCCACATCTCTTGCTTGGAATTCTCAGCGGAGCCTTCTCGTTTTGTCTCAGTCCACCTTTCCTTAACACCCAGTGTTTTCCCTCTTGCTCTCCCTCTCACCCATCCTTCCCTTTCCCTTATTTTCATGTCTTCACTTCTGTACCTACGTATCACTTATCTGTAGCAGCACATAATGAAATCTCTCTGCCATTTGTATGACAGATCGGAAATCATTGGTGGAGTTAATGTGTCCCACATTATACAAAATGTAAAAAAAAAAAATAGTAACAGGAAAGGCTTAAACGTAGATATTTACTGAGCCAGTGATCGCTGTTCTATGTGAATGCAGGTAATAAGGAAATGTCAGAGAACTTCCTGTGTAAATTTGTTTGTTTCGGTGACAAAGTCTCACTCAGTTGCCCTAGATAGAGTGCCATGGCTCATAACTCACAGCAACCTCCAGCTCTTGGACTTAAGCGATTGTTCTTGCCTTAGCCTCCCAAGTAGCGGGGACTACAGGTTTGGGCCACCACACTGGACTCATTTTCCTACTTTTAGTAGAGACAGAGTCTCGCTGTTGCTCAAGCTGATCTTGAACTCCTGAGCTCAAGCAATTCACCCACCTCGGCCTTCCAGAGTGTTAGGATTACAGGTGGGAGCCACTCAACCTAGCCTGTAAGTTAGTTCAGACCCCATTCCTATACAATTACAATTGGGCTAGGTTGAAAAATCTCAACCATGTAAGAAACTGACTTCATAGCAGATCTTTCCACCATTCCAACAGGGATTTTTCTCAGAGTATGTATTACAAAACAACTTCAGTTGTTGGCATACCTAAGATTTTTTTGCATCTTATGTTGGGGAGTACTCGAAGTATGTACAGTTACTTTAAATAGGAAGGTGTGCCAGCTTCTCACGTTGAACTTCAGTGATTTAGTTCAAATCTCCCTCTCTCAAGTGATCCATGTCTATTCCTTTTTGATGTGTGTTGCATGGGTTTAAGACAAAATTTAAAAAAACACACATTTTGTGTCCTTTATTTAATAATTTTATTTTTACACATGGGATCTTGATCTGTTGCCCAAGCTAGAGTGCAGTGGTGTCATCATAGCTCACTGCAGCCTCAAACTCCTGGGCTTAAGCAATCCTCCTGCCTCAGCCTCCCAAGTAGCTAGAACTACAGATGTGCACCACTGCACCCACCTACTTTTTAAAAATTATTTTTTGTTGAAGTAGGGTCTGGCCTTATTGACCAGCCTGGTCTTAAAGTACTAGCCTCCAGTTATCCTCCCACTTTGGACCCCCGAAATATAAGATTATAGGTGTAAGCCACTGCACTCAGCTCTTCAGTAATAATTTTAATTTGAAATACTTATTTTAAAATAGATCTTAGGGCTTGGCGCCTGTGGCTCAAGCTGCTAAGGCACCAGCCACATACACCTGAGCTGGCGGGCTCGAATCCAGCCCAGGCCCGCCAAACAACAATGACGGCTGCAACCAAAGAATAGCTGGGTGTTGTGGCGGGCGCCTATAGTCCCAGCTACTTGGGAGGCTGAGGCAAGAGAATCGCTTGAGCCTAGGAGTTGGAGGTTGCTATGAGCTGTGAAGGGGTAGGAGGCACTCTACCCAGGGAGACAGCTTGAGGCTCTGTCTCAAAAAAATAAATAAAAATAAATAAAATAGATCTTAGACAAGATACCTGAAGTCCCAGCTACTCATAGACAATTGCATGACCATTTCTGCCAGAAGGCATTGAGTAGGCAGCCAGGCATACAAACAGGGGCAGGCCCAGACAAAGACACCATAGTGGAAAACACAGGGTCCATTCAGGGAAAGCCAAAGTCCCATGGGTCAAGGGTGAGGTGCAGGAGCAGGGAGCAGTGCTTCTGGGAAAGAGAATAAGCATAGCTTAATTGGACTAGGTTTAGCTTGAGTCACAGCATACAGGATGAAATGGAACAGGTAGAAACAAGATAATTACAGCAAGGCAGACGAAATATATTCAGAGAGTACATACGACTCGGCAGGAACATTAGAACCCAACAGATAAAAAGAGGGCATGAATTGTTAATTTTCAAGATAAAAAGTATAGATGGCTTGCTGCTGGTTTCAAAAACCTGTGTTGAACATTCACTGTCCGAATTTCTCTAATGTCCAGCTCCTACTGGCTTGTTTGCTAGACCTCAGCAGTTTTCCTAAGTGTTCTGTTTTTCTAGATACCCCTAAAGATGTGCATCGTATATAATGATAAGACATGTTTTCTGCAGTCAGCACCTAGCATCCTCCCTGAAGGCAGAAATGCACTTTTCTGAGTCTTCCCGGGACTCCACCCTGCTACTGCTGACAGAGCTATCCCTTGCTGCTTGTCAGCTGCTCCACACAATCTCACAAGACCAGGTATGCAGAGGTAAAGATTTTATGTTGCTAGAACCCAAACTCTAATTGAGGGCTTGCCTTTCTGTTAAACTCTTTCCTGGCAACCACTGACAGAATAGAGGGCTGAGAACAACACAGAGAGAGCTAAGCTGCCAGGCCTGTTGGAGAAGATCAGAAATCAGAGAAGAGAGGGGAAGGGGTGGGAGGAGTGAGAAAAGCCCAGAAAAAGGTGAGCTGGGCACTGCTGCTGTGTGAGGAAAAGCTGCATTTTATATCTCAGTTGTGTGGACACTGAACTCGAAGAGAGTGCTGTGACGATGTAAGCTTCTAGGAGATCATAGGAATATTTCAAAGGGTTTTAGAGTAGCCTAGGTCATGGAAATAAGAGTTGGAGGCAAATCTTAACTGAAATCTCAAGAGCCAGGGAGGTTCCAAGGAATACCTTGTAATACATATCTCAGATCTAGTCTGGGGTCTGTGCAGCAGTGGGGAGAACGTGCTCCCAAAACTCGGCAGGTAAAACGCTGCCTCCTGTCTAACCACATTTTTCCTTGCCGTACAGTACAGTCTAATTCCCTGGAGCAAAGACATCTTAAATGTTTGTTCTTGAGTCCTCTGCCTTATATTTACAAACTATGTGAGCCATGCAAGTAGTTTTCCTAGAAAAAAGGAATAGTCTGTCCCCAAAAAGGTCACTAGTCTACTTGTTGCTAATTGGGAAGATAAGAAACCTTGGATGGTTGACTCTAGACTAGGAGAGCCATGAGAAAGAGCGGGTCCAGCCCCATAGCTGTCGTGAGTACAGCAGAAGCGCATAACTTGACCACCCAGGGAGCTGTAACAAACTGCTCAGAGGTGGCCAATGTAAGGAACTAGGCCTACTATACTAAATGTGGTGCATGTCTGTTCTATGAAAATTAGGTCAATTTAAGGAGGTGGTCAGTGCAGGGAGGTGGTCAGCTATGGAGGTTCTACTCTAAACTCTAAAGTTTTCCAGGTAGAGGTTCAAGTGATTAGGCTTGAACAAAGTCAGTTAACTTTGGAAGATAGGCGAAAGGACTAGCCATGGCTAGAAACCTTACCTCTAACACAGAAGGGCAATGATAAGAGATTCCTAAGGGTGAGAGCCCTAGAAAAGTGCAGACGGCAGATGGGTGAGGCAGGACAGGAGCACAGACCAGATGGGTGAGGCAGGGCAGGAGTACAGATCTCTCTAGATCAGCAGTTCTCAACCTGAGGGTCACAACCCACAGGAACTGTATTAAAGGGCCGTGGTATTAGGAAGGTTGAGAACCACTGCTGTAATCACGTGTACATCTGAGCAGTCAGGATAGAGGGAGAAATCAGTTTAGGTACATGGGGGATGTCCAATAGAGTTGTCTATGAAGTTCAAGGAGAAAACAGCTGATTAGCAGTGGTTATGGGATTAAGACTCTTCTCTTCCAGAATCCCTTCATTCTCTTGCCCCTAACCACATTCTCTTTCCTCCACTTATTTTTTCATTTTTTTTGGAGGCAGGGTTTCCCACCATCACCAAGGCTGGAATGCAGTCGCATGATCATAGCTTAATTGTAGCCCACAACATCTGGGCTCAAGGGATCCTCCCACCTCATCCTGCTGAGTAGCTGAGACTATAGACGTGATCATGCCTGGCCCCATCTACTTAATTATTAAAGCTCAAAAAAATAATTAAGACTCGGCTAGAGAATAACTGCCCCCAGAAGGCTTTCCCCAGACACCAACTCTGCACTGGCACAGCACCCATTTCTGGTTAGGGTGCTCCAGTCAGGGCACAGCTGGTTATTGGCCACCATGTCCCCTCTCTCCTTGTTCCTTGGCAGACCACTTAGTGGGCATGGCCTCCAGGATAAAGACCACATATCTCGGCTTTCATTGCTGCTTTGTGTGGTCATAAGACTTCATTCTGGTCAATAAGTAGGGAACGTCCATAACAACCTACAGCAAACCTTACCAGGCAGCTGGAACGTGCCCTTTGTCCTCTTTTGTCCCCTTTTGTTCCTTTGGGTTTTAGAAGATGGAAGTGGTAGCTAGAGCTTGAGCCTTTTTGTCCCTGAGGTACATGCTACAAGTAAGCCGCAATAAGCAAGACGGACATCTGGGTTCCTAGGGTGGCATAGCCACAGTGCCCTGTCTGCTGACCTCTTGCCCATTAGTACTGCTCACCTTAACTGCAACCAGAAAGCTCCTGGAGAAGAGGTAGTTACATCGTGAAGAGTTTCTGTGCCCTGAAAACACCTGCCTTTCTGTTTTGTGTGATGTTTTAGGCTATTACAGAGGTTAGAATTTGACCCAAAGGAGACAGACTCCTAGGAAGATTTTAAACAATTTTTCCTTTTTTTTTTTTTGAAACAAGCATCTCACTCTGTTGCCCTGGGTAGAGTGCCATGGCGTCATTATAGCTCATAGCAACCTCTAACTCTTGAGCTCAAGTGAACCTCTTTCCTCAGTTTTTCTATTTTTAGTAGAGACAAGGTCTTGAACGCCTGTGTTCAAACAACCCACGTGGCTCAGCCTCCCAGAATGCTGGGATTATAGGTGTGAGCCACCTCAGCTGGCCCCTAGAAAGATTTTAAAGCTACTTTTTTTTTCCTACCCCCTGGGAAAGGGCTTTGAAAGCAGCATACTTGATAACTTTCTCTGAACATCACCTTCAACTCATGGCTCTAACGCAAAAATTATAGGTAAGTTCAAAATCAACACATTACACCACAGCCAAGTACTTTATTCTTAAGAAAACATAAGGGAAAATGTCCAGTTTCAAAAGAAAAAACACCACTGTTCGACCCTGATCTCTTTCTCAGGGTTTACCGCAATCTGGCTATACACGCAGATTTGTCCACCAACTTGAAATGTAGACACTGCTGTTCAAACTTAACATTACATGAATTATAACTACAGAAAAAGTTTAAATGAAATTCTAAGTCGGCCCAACTATATCACAGATCCTGAGTTTCAGGAAATAAGGATGGCTCAAAAATCAAACAGATGATCAAAATAATCATACAGCTCAACCACCACTGCAGAGCCATCGCAGCTTAAGATGAGTGAGCTGGCAATGACCGATCTCATCCTTTCTTCGCTAATGCATAAGCGGTTCAACTTGGGATACGCAAGAAGTCTTTTTAGGGGCACAAAGAACTTATTTCCAACACAGAAAGGTTTAGGAGACTTCTTTATCCTGTCTCTTTCAATCTCTGTGAAGGCTGGTCCAAAGCATAGCACGGGGACCTCTGGGCCAGTGTCTGTTGGCTCATTACCCAGCTCCCTGTCTCTCTGTTCTTTCAGCCTCCGCAGATCCCTCACTCTCAAGCTTTCCACTTGTCGGGACACTTCACTGACCATGACGAGTCTGAGGAACCTTTCTTGCTGTAAACTTGGGTATGAGGCCGTAAAAACCTGAAGGTGGGAAAAAAACACTTAGAACAGGAAAATTTCCAAAGCCATCAGTAACTTTTTGCAACAAGAATTAATGTTGGCTCGGCACCCATAGCACAGCAGTTATGGCCCCAGCCACATACACTGAGGCTGGCGAGTTCGAGCCTGACCCAAGCCAGCTAAACAACAATGACAACTGTAACAAAAAAATAGCCAGGTGTTGTAACGGGTGCCTGTAGTCCCAGCTACTTGAGAGGCTGAGGCAAGAGAATCACTTAAGCCCAAGTGTTTGAGGTTGCTGTGAGCCACAGTACCCTACCAAGGGTGACAAAGTGAGACTCTGTCTCAAAAAAAAAAAAAAAAAAAAAAAATTTTGAATGTACATATTGGATGCATGTCAGATTCCTACTAATAGTAAATTCCTCAGTTGTAATGGGAATCAAACGATTTACACATAGACATTAGCTGTTTGCTTTCTGATTCTAATGTCCACCATCTCCTAGCCAGATTGCTACTAATTCATACTAACCCAATATTCCTACTTAATAGTACAGGGGAAAAGGCGGGGGGAAAAACATGGTCAGTTAAAAGGAAAAATGTATTTCTTTTTCTTCTTTAAACCAAAAAGGTCTGAAAAGCTTGAAGGCTCACAGGTTTTTTTTTGAAATTCCATAGTGTATTTAATTATGCAATTACCTTATTGTATTAACAAGCACTACAACACAGCAGCAATTGCCAAGATTTTTACAATTTGGAAGTGCAGAATTCTTACCCTCAGCTGATTACTTCTCATAAATCCGTCCATTTTCTTGGGATTATGGAAATGATCTTATTTTTGGATTGCTTCATTCGGAAATCCAAATCAAGGCAGACCCCCGTCCCCCTTCCCACCTACCCTCGCCATTCACTGCAGTACAGAGTGAGCATCTTTCAGGGGGACAGGTATGCAAATTCACATCACTTTTGTTTCCATGAATCAGTTTAGGCTCTTTCTTTTGAAATTCAAATAAATACAGTGTCGATAGACATTTTAAAAAGCGCTTGTACAAATGACATATTTTCAATGATGCAAACACAAATACGTTTTTGTTCATTTGCTTAATAAGGATTTAGCCCAAAGTGTTCCTATATCAGACCGTAAAACGTGTTCCTATATCAGACCGTAAAACGCAGAAGACTCCATCCAAACGTCTGAAATAGGGATGCCGCCATCCTGTGATGCGTTTCTATTTGCCTCAGTTACTTCAGCACATACGATATGTAATCATGCAAAATTAAACATTCCGTACATTTTCTATTCATTCTCTAATACTCCCCTTATACTCTGCAAACAGGCTATCACGCTTTCAAGTTTAAGGGGACAAAAAGTGAATCAAGTTTCTTGTGTCTGAACATTTCACTCAGGTCTTTTCATCTAAGAATCAGCAGGCTCTTTACACATAAAACATAATTAATCCATACAGGCCCCCATGTCTCTGCCTGGTTGCTGATGGAGAAGCTAGACCCACATTTTCTTAACCTAAATTTGGTGCAGGCTTTTAGAAATGAGGTTTCATTGTCTTGTGCATGACTTGGAGGCACTGTCATATACGGGAAAAATTTAACCCGTTCTCCCAAATAAGTAATAGTTAAAATCACAGACCCTGGAAGCCCAGTTGCCTGGGGTTTGAATCTCAGTTTTGCAATCTTTTAGCTATGAGATGATGCAGCAACTTGCTTAGCTTCCCTGAGCTTCGATTTTAAAGACATAAAATTGGAATAACAATAATGGTATACCTCTCCCACAAGGTTGTTGAGTGGATGAAATTAGTTCCTACATGTAAATCTTTGAGAATACAGCCTTCATAGCATTACACGTTATTATCCTGTTCACATATGACACCAGATTGCATTTAAAAATCATTCCCCAACAATCAGCTCAAGGGAATCTCACTGCCTTCCTGTGAATTAGTGGAAGACGACTCTATTATTCCCATTTTACAGATGAAGAAAGTGAGACTCAGAGAGCGAGCTACCAACAGTCAGGATTTGAACCCCTGGAACCTAAGCCAGTCTATTTCCACTGTTTCTCTTTATGTCCAGAATAAACTGACTCAGGGGCCCACCTAGTCCCCCCCCACCTTACTTTGTGGGGGAGGGAGGAGGTCTCCTGTGCAGAAAGCAACACTGTTGCCATAACAGACAACGGCAGGAGACCAGTCAACAAGGCTGCAGTAATCATGATTTCTGCTAACTATGAAATGAAAGTTAATTTCATGCCTTGCATTCACAGACAAAAAGCTTCAGAACTGTTTAAATTCTCTTCAGCCCAATGATAGTAAACAGGAGGCTTTGTGTTTGTGCTTGAAATCGCCCTGTGTATCTCAATATATTATTTATGCACTCAAGCTTAAAATAAACAGCAACTCCAAAGTAGGTGAGTGGTCTCATTTAGTATGAACTTTTTTTTTTTTTTCACTCTGACAAGTTACTTTAAAACATCTGTAAACAACCTTAATTCACTTCTACCGAATTAGTAGGCTGCTACTGTGTCTACAGGAGGCAAGTAGATTGTATTATTAACCAAAACAACTCTCTCCCTGTCAATCATCAGCACCTCACAGAGGACTGTGGGCTTTGTGTCCTCTTGTTATGTCTTGTTACTCAAACAGGTCCATGTGCACACGTGATTCCAGGACTTTTTCAGAGGTCTTTTTCTTCCATGCCTTTGATTAGAGCTGAACTCAGATGAAGAATGGGGCCAAAGCACTTGCTTTCTGATTACACTGCTGTTGCCTTCTTTTTGACTTTGTGGTTTGCAAATTTTGCCCGTCCATGATATGTGGCAACTCCAAGTCACTGCACTATAACAAAGCACCCTTCATCCATGGGGCTCCAATTTTACCAATATTAGTTCACTGATTTTCGCAAAAAAACTCTGAAATGATACCTGGATAGTCCCATTTTGCAGATCAAAATGGTAAGATGTGGGCTTTGTTTTGTTTTAGTGTTTGAGATTCGTGGACAGTACAAAGAATTAGGTTACACTGATTGCATTTGTTAGATCAAGTCCCTCTTATACTTGTGTCCCATCCTCAAGAGGTATGCCATGCACTGAGTCCCCCTCCTCCTACCCTCTCTCGCTACCTCATGCCCCTACCCCACCTCTTATGAAGGCTTAGTCCTTCTCTGAGACCAACCTGGGGAGAAAGAGCTGCTGGCTTTCTTCTTTACTGCTGCTAATACTAAGATTACACAGCTCAAACAGATCATTCCTTAAAATATTCCTTGACTCGGCGCCTGTTGCTCAAATGGCGAAGGCGCCAGCCACATACACCTGAGCTGGCAGGTTTGAATCTAGTCCGGGCCCGCCAAACAACAATGATGGCTGCAACCAAAAAACAGCTGGGCGGTGTGGCAGGCGCCTATAGTCCCAGGCTAAGGCAAGAGAATCGCTCAAGTCCAAAAGTTTGAGCTTGCTGTGAGCTGTGATGCTACAGCACTCTACTCAGGGCAATAGCTTGAGGCTCTGTCTAAATAAATAAATAAAATATTCCTTGAGAAAGGGCAAAAGGTCAGGAGGTCTCAAAGGACAACATGGACCATGCCTGCTAACAGTAACGGGGCCTAAAGGATTCTCCTAGTGTGAGCCACAAAATAAGATCATTTATACCCACCTCTACTTTGGGGCCCCATACCCAAAAAGAGAGAGCTCACCATCCTAACAAATGTACTTCTGGTCTACAGCCATACCACTCTGAAAGCGCCCCCGTCTCATCTAATAAACATACTTCTTGCCTTGATAGCTGCCCCCCAAAAGGACACTCACAACTTTGTAAGCATGCTGCTCCGAAACACACAACTCAGCTGCCTTTCCGCCATTTTTCCGGAAGACGCCTATCTGTGTACAGAATCCAACACTCTCAGCGCCAGCTGGTGGTGCTCCCACGCCAGTAAACTCCACAGAGTAATTATAGAGATTTGCCGCATGTAAAGCCCTGAAAATAAGGAGAGAAATCATTTTCCAAACGTAGAGCTGTTGTTAAATAAACATGATTTCTGCTCAGTAGAATACAGTGAACTGAAATGACTGGAAGTTACAAATTCCTACACTACCCAAATCGTGGGGCTTACTGTATTTATTTCTGTGAAGAGTTGAGGCAATGATAGTGTCAGTTTCCAAGTTACCACAAGAGTATAGAAAAGAAAAGGAAATGTATAGGGAAGGATGGGGGGGGAGGAGACCATAAGGGCTACAACCCAACTACATGTTGGGTTTGCAATTATACCAGAAGACACAACCAACCCTCAGGAGATAACCCTGGTCAGGGGCATAAGGCTCACTCTCATATCCCCAAACTTTGCTCCTTGCCTCTGTGTAAACACTACAGATACCTTTGCATAAAAAGTACCCAGTACTCACAGTCGCTTGGGTGGTCCATTTATTAAGGTTCTACTGTATATATCTTTACATCCTAGGATATTTAACTATAGTTCAAGATCAAATAAAAACCCTCTGACCTTACCAGTTCTGAAATTCCATTCTAGTCCACTCGAATTTATGATCTGAATCTCTTAAGGTCACCACTGGAAACAAGGGATTGAATTCACGGTTTGGTGTGCTAATGACGACCATGGACGGAGCTAGGTACCCAAACACCACTTCAGGAAATCTGGCCAGATCGTCTGAATCCAAATGTTCTATTCTGAAACAATTAATTAAAAAGATACGATAAAATCTAGCTTTACTTGCTCCTATTTTTCTCATTGACTTAAGACCATTTCCATCTGTACATTGATCTTCTCCCTTCTTTACATATATAACAGGCCTAAGAATAAGTATTCATACATTATCCTCTTTTCCCACCCCCCCAATTCCAGCGAAGGTCATTTTCTGTTCTTTATGGCCTTATCAATACCTTCTGGGCTTATATCAATACCTGATACAATACACCAAAAAGGATACATCATTTTCTATGGTAATCTTGTCAAAAATACATGCCCTGGAGCTTAAGTCTCAATACAGCAAAGACAGTTGGGGATATATAGCCAAGGAGGTGAATGTGGGGGCAGAGTGGATAGAAAATTAAAAAGAGGAAAACATCAAGCGTAGTGGATTCTTGCTGAAAGCAGGTCAAGGGCTTAGCAAAAGTGGGAGATGAAGAATTTGACCAGATATTGAGGGTGATCAGATCAAGGGTGGGAGATTCTTTCTAAACTGACTTAGGATAAGAATTATTGCTAAAATTGGGCTTGCATGGCCAGCACCATGCTAGCACTCTGGGAGGCCGAGGCAAGTGGATTGCTTGAGCTCATGAGTTGGAGACCAGCCTCAGCAAAAGTGAGACCCTGTCTCTACTAAAATAGAAAAACTGAGGCAAGAGGATCACTTGAGTCCAAGAGTTGAAGGTTGCTGTGAGTTATAACGCCATGGCATTCTATGCAGGGCAATAGTTTGAGACTCTGTCTTTAAAAAAAAAGGGAAAGAAAATATATACTAAGATATTTAGGTATACAAGGACACAATGTCAGATGAAAAATACATGTAGAAAATCATACTTAGGGCTTGGCATCCATAGCTCAGTGGTTAGGGTGCCAGCCACATACACCAAGGCTGGCAGGTTCGAACCTAGCCTGAGCCTGCTAAACAACAATGACAACTACAATAAAAAAATAGCCAGGCATTGTGGTGGAGGTGCTTGTAGTCCCAGCTACTTGAGAGGCTGAAGCAAGAGAATCGCTTAAACCCAAGAGTTTTAGTTTGCTGTGAGCTGTGACAGCACAGCACTCTACCCAGGGTGACATAGTGAAACTCTGTCAAGAAAGGGAAGGACAGGAGGGAAGAAGGAAAGGAAGGAAGGAAGGAAAAGAAGGCAGGCAAGGGAGGGAGGGAAAGGAAGGGAGGGAGGGAGGGAGGAAAGGAAGGGAGGTGAAAGAGAGAGAAAGAAAGAAAAAAAGAAAATTATACTCAGGAAAAGAATGGGATCAAACATAAACAATTGGTGAGTGTGGATAAAGAACATGTGAGGTTTCCTTGTACCATTACTATAACTTGTGTAAAATAGCAATTACATAAAACTTAAAATTTTGAGGCCAGGCACAGTGGCTCATGCCTGTAATCCCCACACTCTGGGAGGCCGAGCAGGGTGATGGCCTGAGTTCAGGAGTTCAAGATGTCTGAGCAAGCGTGAGACCTCCCCTCTCTGCTAAAAATAGAAAAAGTAGCCAGGCGTTGTGGCAGAACTGTAGTACCAGGTACTCAGGAGGCAAGAGGACCTTGAGCCCAATAGATTGAGGTTGCTATGAACTATGACACCGCAGCATGCTACCCAGGGAGACAGACTGAGACTCCGTCTCCAAAAAATAAATAAAACTTTTAAAGTATTAAAAACAAATAAAAATTGAATGTTACCCAAAAAGGGTCTAACAAAGTCTTGCTGATACCACATTTAAGTCAGGGTACCCTAAAGAAACTAGACATTGAAAACAAGACTTCACAAAGGCCTAAGTTTCTATTAAAAAAAAAAAAATTTTTTTTTTTTTTTTTTTTTTGAGACAGAGCCTCAAGCTGTCGCCCTGGGTAGAGTGCTGTGGCATCACAGCTCATAGCAACCTCTAACTCCTGGGGTTCAAGTGATTCTCCTGCCTCCACCTCCCAAGTAGCTGGGACTACAGGCGCCCGCCACAATGCCCGGCTAGGCTATTTTTTTCTTTTTTTTTTTCTTTTCTTTTTTTTTTTTTTGGTTGCAGCCATCATTGTTGTTTGGTGGGCCCAGGCTGGATTCGAATCTGCCAGCTCAGGTGTATGTGGCTGGCGCCTTAGCCGCTTGAGCCACAAGCGCCGAGCCTCTATTCAATTTTCTATTCAAACTAGAAGCCACACTGACTAAGATGCAGAGAGACATCTCCTTCCCCAGGCTACAGGACACCCCTTATCACACTTGTGGGCCTTCCATTCTCAGCAGAAGCACCATGACCGTTCAGCTGATTGCAGGAAGAAGTGCTGAAGGTTAATGATGACCCGTTATACTAGTCAGCCATGTTCTCTAAGTGGTCCAACTGGCAATTTCTTGAATCCTATTACTTTATTTGGTTTCTTTTTATCATCAATGCAAATACTACATATCAAAATTTGTGGTTACAGGCTCGGCGCCTGTAGCTCAGCGGCTAGGGCGCCAGCCACGTGCACTGGAACTGGTGGGTTGGAATCCAGCCCGGCTACAAGCAAAGCATAGCCAGGGGCTGTGGCGGGCACCTGTAGTCCCAGCTACTTGGGAGGCTGAGGCAAGAGATTCACTTAAGGTCAAGAGTTGGAGGTTGCTGTCAGCTATGACGCCACAGCACTCTACCCAGGGACATAGCTTGAGACTGTCTCAAAAAAAAAAAATGATAAATAAAAAAAGGCTGTGCCTGTGGCTCAGTGAGTAGGGCACCAGCCCCATATACCAAGGGTGGCGGGTTCCAGCCCGACCCTGGCCAAACTGCACCAAAAAAATAATAATAATTGTAGTTACAGCATAACATGATTAAAGGGAAAGCCATTGCTTTCCATACATTGGAACATAAGAAAAGCTGAAAACCAATTAGCCAAGTATATCAGTAAGTTAGGAAATGACAGCAAATGAAACAGCAGAGGAGATAAGAGAAAAAAATTTCAGAAGACACACACACTCTTACACCTATGACCCCCTGAGTGATCCCACACTGAAATTAAATAAAACTTGTCTTCATGCAAAAAAACCTGTATATGAATGTTTGTAACAATTCTATTCAAAATCACCCCAAACTGGAAAAAACCCAAATAGCCTTAAGCCAGTAAAAGAATAAAAGTCTGGCACATCTATGCAATGGAATACTACTCAGGACACTAACTACTAATAACACAGGATTTGAGTAAATGAAGACTGTACAATTCTACTAAAACAGGCAATGGATCGGTAGTTACCAAAAGCAGGGGCAGAGCGGGACCATAAAGAGGCACCGCAAAATAGTTGTTTGGGATGATGGAGTGTTTTATGCCCTGACTGTAATGGCTATATTAAACTATTAAAATTCATAGAACTGGCTCAGTGCCCGTAGCTCAGTTTTAGGGTGCCGGCACATGCACCAGGACTGGTGGGTTTAAACCCAGCCTGGACCTGCTAAACAAAAAATAAAAAAATGTTTTAAAAAGATAGCTGGGCATTGTGAAGGGCGCCTGTAGTCCTAGCTAGTGGGAAGGCTGAGGCAAGAGGATCTCTTGAGCCCAAGAGTTTGAGGTTGCTGTGAGTTATGATGCACAGCACTCTACCGGGAGCAAGAAAGTGAGACTCTGTCTCAAAAATAAATTAAAAAAGTTTTTAAGTTAAAGTCAAGAAACAAAAGTGGAGAAAAGCCTGCTTTTTGGATCATAGTTACAGGGCTAATTCTAACATAAAAAGCAAGCATATGAATCAGCAAGAAAAGGACCAACAGTCCAATAGAAAAATTCACAAAGGATACACACAGTTAAGAGAAATGTACCAAATGGCTCTGGAGCAGATGAAATTGCAACATAGGAGAACTGAAACAAACATCGTTCTTTCCTATTGTCCTATCAGACTGGTAAAGTTGGACAAGACAATATTGGAAAAGGCAAGCAAACCCTCCCACGCAGCCAATGGGGTGTTAAGTCAGGACAACCGCTAGGGAGGGGAGTGTGGCAAGGACTTTTGTGGCAGACACGGCTAGTTGTCTACTGTCTCCCCTATTCTTTCATAGACAGATGTTGTCACAGGTACATGGATACCTTTAGAAGATCCATTTCCAGCCTCCTATTCAGCCAGGACCACATGCCTAAGTTCTCTCAAATGGAAGATAAGTGAGAGAAATGTGTGCCCTTTGTGGAATCTGGTCTTAAAACACTTAGCATGCATGCCTCTGATATTTTCCCTGCTCCAGTTAACCAGAGGTATATATATGTCTGTGACCCAGCTGTGACCACGTGGATGGGTCTAACATCCCAGCAAATGGTAAAACATGGCACAGGAACTTGTTTCACTTCCTAAGAACTTCCAGGAGCCAATCACTCAGCTTAAGACTGGTAGAAGAAAAGAAATAAGGTTCTACTTTCTCTAAGCCACTATTTCAGGCTCTCTAGCAGACCATGTCTTCATTTCTCAGTGGATACCCCTTACCCAGCCTCAGATAGGGTCCCACCGCTAATAGACAACTAGCCGTGTCTGCCACAAAAGCCCTCGCCAAACTGCCCTCCCTGAGTTCACTGTACAACTCATCTCAGCCTTCACCATAAGTAAAACATTATCAAAATTATAAAATACATGCACCATTTGACCTAGAAATGTTGTCTAGGAATTTATGCTACAGATACACACTCGCATGCAAAAAACGACATATAAACAAAGCCATGTATTACAACAGCTAAAGATGAGGTCATCCTAAGTGCTCCTTAACACAATACCAGAGAAACACGGTTGTTACATGCTTACTGCTTATGCAGCAGTAAGAACACAGAAGCAATTTAGGTCTGGCTTCAGAACATACTGCTATGTGAAAAAGGGCACAGAACAGTGTGTACACTCTCAGTTGTACAGTGGAAACTGGAGGAGACACCTGTATCTGTAAATGATGGGGGGCATTTCTGGAAGTCTATGCAACAAAGAGTTAATATTGGCCCTCTTGACCTGTTTCTCGCTCCTTAAATGTAAATGGAGAAAGCCCTCTCAATGCTGGCCACACTACTCAGCATACCTGGGCACTTTTCCACAGCAAATGACTTCAACTGCCCTGACATCCTTCTTTTGAAAATCTCTGCAATTTCACGTCATCTCACTTCCTTCTTCCTCTTACTTCATCAGCTGCTTCAGGCACTTTTATGCTGGTCTGTGTGTCAGCCACTTGGAACATGACATCTGGGTCAGGTTCATTACAGGTTGCCACCTTATCGTCCACTGCAACAAAACCTTCAAAATCTACTCCTTCAAGCTCTGCCATCATCATGCTCTTAGGTTGTGACAAATCCAACTTTCTTGAAACATTAGTTTTGTTTCTGGCTGAACTTTATTCCAAGCAGAAGTGATTCAGGGCAGCATCCAGAGCATTAACTGATACAGCAGATGAAGTTGCTTCCACAGGCAACCACAGATTTGTGCTTTACTGATGACCCACTGAAGGAGCAGGGTCAGTAGTGCATTTTAAATTTTTTAAAGACAGAGTCTCACTTTGTAGAGTCTCATGTTGACAGAGTCTCACTCTCAGTAGTGTGCTATGGCATCACAGTTCACAGCAACCTCAAACTCTTGGGCTCAAGAGCTCCTCTGGCCTCAGCCTCCTGAGTAGCTGGGACTACGGGCACCTGCCACAATGCCCAGCTATTTTAGAGACGGCGTCTCGCTCTGGCTCAGGCTGGACTCAAACTCCTGAGCTCAAGTGATCCACCAGCCTCAGCCTCCCAGAGTATGGGATTACAGGCGTGAGCCACCGTGCCCAGCCCATTTTAAATGTTTTAATGATGATTTGGTCCAGAAGTTCCATTTTTGAAGTCATGGTTGGAGGCAGAAATTTCACCGTCACATTTGTAGATGATTCACTTGTGGATGGCCAGAACAGATGTCTACTGATAGTAGAACAGACTATTTCTTCATTGCTCAGTGGATACCCCTTACACACTCCTTAGATAGGGCACTCCTCAGTCATCCACATGCACTTGTTTGATTCCAAGTATCGGGGAGGTATTCTGGGCTTCAGGTTCTTGAATGTACATGGCTTTACTGATTTACTAGTTGCCAAGGGCTTTCATTTCTCTCTGGTTGAAACAATACAAAGCAGAAGCAGGAACGTTCTTTGGAAAGTCTTCTGCTCTAACATTTGTCACCCTGCGTGATGTGGTCCCTGTCAGGTATTGCCTTGGAAAAGAGAGTCCACGGTCAGTCAGCTTTAAAGGTGTCATCTTTGAAGCCTCTGGTGAAGTCTGGGAACTTCTGCACGAACTTTTCCACTTCTACTGGAACTTAACTGGGTTCACCACACAAGACTTTCTGGAGCTCTCACATCAGTTTAAATTTCCCAAGCTAAGCACTATAATGCTTGGAAATATGCCACCCTGAATTCCTGTGCAAATTTTTTTCAGCTTCTTGGATCATGGGCGTTAAGATTCGGGGTTAACTGCCCTCATTTGTCAAAACCAGCTTAATGTGGCTTCATTAACTTCATCAGGGAAATTTTCCTCCTTTTCCACCGTGGGTCTCCTCTTTCCTTACCATATCTCCCTAAGGGCTAATGTTTACACAGTTTTGATGCTGCTGTCTTGCTACCTCCAAAATGTTCCACTATCTTTCTTTGGCTGCTGCTTTCCAGAAGATGTACAAGAATCAACCTTTTTCTACAATGTCGGCTCTCTGGGTTCTTACCTCCGGGCCATCACATCTCAGTTAATTGTAAAATTTTTCATTAATTGCAGGATGTAACCACAGTTCAGACTGGTCCTTCACGTTGAAAAAATCCTCAACACATGATAAATAGGACATTAGGCCTAATCCGACATATGGTGATAATAAAACACAAAGAACTTACACTAAAAAAAAAATACAATTAAAGGGCAAAGCCCACACTTTCTACCCCTTGCTATAGTGTGAACTCAACTGGTCAAGTTATAGAAGTTAAATTAATGTTGTGTGTTACAGTCCAAATAGTCAAGATACAACTTATAGAGGGTTGATATAGAGGTCAGTCTTCCATTCTTTATTGCTGTTGTTATTGTTGTCATTGTTGTTTAGCTGGCCCTGGCCGGGTTCGAACCCTCCAGCCCCAGCGCACGTGGCTGGCGCCCTAACCACTGAGCACAGGTGCTGAGCCACATTTAAGTCTTTAATCCATTTTTTGAGTTTGTGTTTGACTATGTATAGGGGTCTAGTTTCATTATTCTGCATATAGATATCCAGTTTTCCCAGCACCATTTACTGAAGAGGGTATCAATTCCCCAAGGTATGATCTTCTGCTCTAACAGAAGCCACAATACATAGGGATTTATTTCTGGGTTTTCTATTCTGTTCCAATGATCTATGTGTTTGTTTTTAATACCAGTAGCATGCTGGTTTTGTTTACTAACGCTTTTTGGCATATTTTGATGTCAAGCAGGGTGGCCCCTCCAGGTATTAAACTTAATTTTTTATTAAATGTAAAGGACCACATGTAAAACTTACCCTTTACTGGTTCAGGAAGAAAAAAGTTGTGAAAGGAGAGGGAGAAGAGGAGGGGAAAGGGGAATAGAGGAGGGAGAATGGGAGAGAAAAGGATACACTTGTACAAATGATAAAGGAAATGAGGAAAACGTTAACAACAGGTGAATCTTGCTAAAGGATATATGGGTGTTCTTGATATTATACATTTTTTGCTATTGATCTGTATATTTGAAATTTCAAGTAAAATGTTCCAAAGGGAAAGTAAAATATTCCAAATTGATAAGAAATTTTCTTTACAAATAATGAAGATCTAATTATTTAAGACACTAATATTAAGACTAAACAGAGTACACATCACTTTAAAACTTACAATTCGATACAGGTTATCAAGTCTAATCCAAGCAAACGAGAGTCTCTCTCCACAACAGAGCCGCAATACAGGGTAATAGTCAAATTCAGTTCCCGGGGTTGCAGAAAATGCCCCAGGAAGGGAGCCAATTTTTCCCTGCAAAAGAATTTTTGAAAAAGAACTGTTTTAAACACAGTCTATTTAGAAATTCTCACTAGCTCAATCCCCTGGCAATTATCTACCTACACTGGTAAGTCTGACATAGCCTGTTTTCCTTCTCTTGATTTACTAAACACCAGGATCAGTGATTTTCAGATTTTTGTTACTCAGAAGAAAAACATTCTTGAAACAATCTCTAGAAATCCAATATATATTATATACAGAGGATAGAGGAGAAATGCTCTGCTTCAATATGGAATACGAGGCCTGTGGCTTTGGCCCAGTGTTGAGGAATTTTAAACCCTCTCTTACAAATTGTCATCATGTCTGGCATTAAAATGAGATTTTTGCCATCTGAAATTGATTTTGCAATGCTTTGACTATTATAACTTAATTGAGGGTATATTTCAAGTTGGTAGAAACAAAATACAGGTAGAATGCGTAAAGTATACAACCCATTAGTGTTATGGCAAAGCCTGATTATTCAGTGAGCTAGAGGCTCCCTGATAGTCCCAATCTTTAAAACAAGGTATAAAAATCAATACTTTCTATAAGTGTAATTAATAATGCCCCTAGTTTTAGATTAATGCATGATTCAGAAACTAGGTATTACCCCTTCCATCGTAATTTATCCCCATCGATGTCTACTCCAATAAGCAGTTCAATGCATGGAAATACTTTTAACTGCCTTATGAGTGAAGTATCACCACATCCCAGGTCTGCAACCTGTAGATGAGACAGATATTATTCCACAAAGACATTTGTCAAGTATGATCAAAAACCTTTGGGAGGGGAGGAATGTATATCAGTAATAAAAATATAATAAAGCATTATGTGGAAGGATACTTTTGCTAGACTAGTGTAATAAAAAACAAATTAGAGACTTTATAAGCCTGTAGGAAAAATAAGTTTTTTTTTTTTTGAGACAGAGTGTCACTATGTCGCCCCTAGGTAGAGTGCCATGACGTCATAGCTCACAGCAACCTCAAACTCTTGGGCTTACGTGATTATCTTGCCTCAGCCTCCCAAGTAGCTGAGCTACATGCGCCCACCACAACACCTGGCTATTTTTTTGTTGCAGCTGTTCCACTGGCCCAGGCCAGTTTTGAACCCGCCACCCTAGGTGTATGTGGCTGGTGCTGTAACCACTGTGCTATAGGCGCCGAGCCACGGAAATTATTTCTATTTGATCAAAACCAAATAGAAAAAGCCAGTCCTATTCCAAAACAATTGTTATTGTCTATATTGGACTAATAAACAATTTGGTATATAGTTTTCCCATTCAGAATCAGAACTTGCAGTCAGAATCATATTTTAGCAGACAAAGCTTTTCAAAACTCTGCTTTCATTCTTTTCTCACTCGTGGAAAGGTCATTTAATTTCTCATTTGATTAAACAATTACACCAAGCCACTTGAAATTCCATATTGAACTCTGAGCTGCCAAAGGGGCAGTTTTAGATGCCAAGTGAACTCAGGAGCCTAGGTGTACATAAACACCTGCACCTTTGTGTGCAAGCATAGAAACAGCAGTGGTGCAGTTAAAATAAGGGAAGCTTTTAGGCGCAGTGACTCACACCTGTCATCCTAGCTCTCTGGGAGGCTGAGGAAGGTGGAATGCTTGAGCTCAGGAGTTCAAGACCAACCTGAGCAAAAGCAAGACTCCATCTCTACTAAAAATAGAAAAAGTAGCCAGGCTTGTTGCAGGCGCCTATAGTCCTAGCTAGTTGGCAGGCTAAGGCAAGAGGATCACTTAAGCCCAGGAGGTTGAGGTTGCTATGAGCTATGAAACCACAGCACTCTACCCAGGAGAAAGAGAGTGAGACTGTCTCCCAAAAAGGAGGGGTTTTCAACATCAAGTAGAAAAAGAAACCTTTCATCTAGAAATTCAGCTCATCAGCATCTAGTCTACTTCCAGATCATCCATATTAGTTCAGTAACCAAGTGTGTATGTGTCCTATATGGAATCATTGCTTGCATCCAAAGTTAGCTGAGTAGGTCCATCCTCAATTTTAAAGAAACAATACCCATGGCCACAGTACCATGGCCTAATAATCTAAAATTTCTAGGAATTTGGAACCTACAAGATCACATCCAACTATGAATGCAAATTTTTCTTCTTCATGTTTGAACCTGGCAACACTAAATTCTACTCAAGTTGTGTTTTTGGTAAATGGCTAAATGGCTTTTGTTCCAGGATAGGGCTCGCTGCAAAGAACCACCATCCCCCTGTAAGAGTTAAATAAGATTCCTTGTTTCTTACTATTCCTTGCCTCAAACGATTAGCATAACTACTTGTCCCCACTGATTACTGGGAAGAACACTGACTTTTTAACCATACATTAAGCCAACTTTCCTCCTTCCCCCATGCCTATGAACTTCGGCCTGAGGAAACAAACAGCACCTCTTTAAGGGTCCCTAGAACATTCTATCCTTCCATACCACTCATCCTGCTTCCCTACTTTGTTTTTTCACCCCTGTGGTATTTAAAAAAAAAAAAAATCTTTTTGCTGAATTCTTGAGACACCATCTCATAGTCACAACATTCTGTCTATTGCAAAAATCTGTTAGAAAAGTCTCTCCTCTACAGATTCCTTCCTTCCTTCTCCACTCACACTGGTTCGCTGGACTAGCCTAAAGAAACAAAGTCTCTACTGCATTTGACAAAACACTTCACAACACCGTCTTAATAAGCATTTGGAAAAAGAAATACCTACCTTCTTAGGTTCGTGTAGATCCACTAAATCTTTAACGAACTGGTATCGCTGTCGGTACAATGGAGGTTTAAACTGAATTACCGGCACTCTGGGACTTCCATCAACCACATTATTACCCTGGAAGTTCACAAACAAAAAGGAGAAGTGTTCTAAATCATGCCGGACGTAAAAGAAATTAAATAAGGGGAAGATGAGCACTGTATTGCCCCCAGTCACTTTGGAGAACACACCAGCCTTCAAACACCCTCTGCTCTAAAATCATCAGGCAGCACCGCATTTCCTCCACAGTTCACTTCTCCCATGCCTTTTAGTAAGTGAGAATCTGGATTTATACTTTTTTGCAGCTTAGTTTCAGCTGAAAGGAACATTACTAATGAATACATTTGATAAAGACAATTAGAAGCCTCCCCGCAACAAGGGACCTTTCCTGGAGGAACTGCCAAAACCTGTGGTGCAGGCACGTGGGAAGCTGGAAAATAGAATGACTGACAATAGACTCTCTTTGGCCAAACTTTAGTCAGGCTCCTCTGAGTTCTCTTCTTACTAGATCTGATATTGGTCCCTGTCCAGTCATTAGCCTGACAGAGCAATTTTCTTTTTTTTTTTTTTTTTTTTTGAGATAGTCTTACTTTGTCGCCCTTGGTAGAGTGCAGTGGCGTCATAACTCAAAGCAACCTCCAACTCCTAGGCTCAAGGGATCCTCTTAGTCTCCTAAGTAGCTGGGACTACAGGTGCCAGCCACAATGCCCAGCTAGCTTTTAGAGACAGGATCTCGCTCTTGCTCAGGCTGTTCTCCAACTCCTGAGCTGAAGTGATCCACCTGCCTCGGCCTCCCAGAGTGCTAGGACTACAGGTGTAAGCCACAGTGCCTGGCCACGCCTCACCCAATTTTAGCAGTAATTCTTATCATAAGTCAGTTTAGAAAGAATCTCCCACCCTTGATCTGATCACCCTCAATATCTGGTCAAATTCTTCATCCCCCACTTTTGCTAAGCCCTTGACCTGCTTTCAGCAAGAATCCACTACCCTTTTTAATTTTCTATCCACTCTGCCCTCACATTCATCTCCTTGGCTATATATCCCCAACTGTCTTTGCTATATTGAGACTTAAGCTCTATGACAGTGGTTCTCAACCTGTGGGTCGTGACCCCTTTGTGACAATGAAAATACATCCTGAATATCAGATATTTACATTATGATTCATAACAGTAGCAAAATTACAGTTATGAAGGAGCAACGAAAATAATTTTATGGTTGGAGGTCACCACAACATGAGGAACTATATTAAAGGGTCGTGGCATTAGGAGGCGTTAGGAAGGTTAAGAACCACTGCTCTACAGCAATGCTCATATTGCCATTGTGTTAAATAACGTCAGAATTTTTCTGTCTTTAACATGACCAAGAAAAGAAAAAAAGCAGAATTTATAAGATTAATCCATAACAGCCAGTGCCGCTATTCCTATATACAAGGGAAGTAGTCCAAAGTAGTCCGCAAAGTAATCCAAAGACACTTGACAGCTACAGTAGCACTCTCCAAAAGAAATAAAATACAGGCTTCAGCTCAGCAGCTAGGGCGCCAGCCACATACATCGGAGATGGCGGGTTCAAATCCAACCAGGGCCTGCCAAACAACAATGACAACTACAACAACAAAATAGCTGGGCGTTGTTGCGGGCTCCTGTAGTCCCAAGCTACTTGGGAGGCTGAGGCAAGAGAATCACCCTGGAGTTTGAGGTTGCTGTGAGCTGTGATGCCACAGCACTCTAGCCAGGGCAACAGCTTGAAGCTCTGTCTCAAAAAAAGAAATAAAATACATGTGTGTAACTTGCTTATTGCCTACAAATTATTATGGAATTAAATATTCTATTAAATCCAAGGTATACAAAATATTTCAAAATAAAATGAACATAAAAGTCAGATATTTTAGATTCTTTTTCCCATTAAGCCTTCAAAATCCAGTGTGCTGCGTATTTTATACTTATGCATCTCAATGCCAAAATTTTCATCAGAAATACCTATCTGTATTTGAGTTTCAGAAGCTTTACACTTAACACATTCAGAGCTGGGAATGGTGGCTCATGCCTGTAATCCTAGTACTATGGGAGGCCACCTGAGCTCAGGAATTCAAAACCAGCTTGAGCAAAAACTAGCCAGGCATTGTGATGGGCCCCTATAGTCCCAGCTACTCAGGAGCCTGAGGCAAGAGAATGGCTCAAACCCAGGAGTTTCAGGTTGCTGGGAGTTGTGATACCACGGCACTTTACCAGAGGACAGAATAAAACTGTCTCATAAAACATGCATTCACATGGCTGAGTTATTCCAAACATACAATTTCTTCAATAATGAAACTGTCCATTTTTAAACTTAAAATTAAAAACGAAGCTAAAGTTTAATTCCTGTTTCACTGCCAATGTTTCAAGTGGCCAATTGCCTTGTATACCTATTGGAAAGCAAGGATCTATCACCTAGGTACTCCATGTGTGGCTTCTAATCCAGTGGCATCTTCACTGGAAGTTTCATCTGGAAGCTTCCCATAAACACAGAATCTTAGGTCTCACCCTAGAGCCTGCATCTAACAGAATATACAGTTTAACAAAACACCCAGGTGATCCATATGCACTTTTACACTGGAGCAACTGATCATCAGTTTAGTTTACTTTATATGCACCAAATGTGAATATTTCATCCTTGTTTAGTAACCAATACTCCAGAAAAGGTTAGCACCTAGATGGCTCTGCTTGCAATGACCTCACAGTACTTCCAGGTGATAATTCTTTAATTACTTATGATTCTTGAAGTGTGGCAGTACCTGTTTGTCCTTTTCTTCCATTTTGTTTCTAAGTTTCGTTGAAACAAAAATGCAGGTTTATTCTTCAAGCTCTACTTGAGAGAAGCGGCTGCAACTCAGCTGTAAATACAAAAACATTCTTCTTGTAAAGATAAACACCTGCAAGAAACAGCTAGCTAGTTCAGTGGAGGGGAGAGTGGGCTTCAAACTTAGGTTTTCTGCTTATTTCATTGCTAAGTCCCTCAACCTCATTCAAACTGCTTTCAGTAACTTTTTCACACATCGTCCTAATAAAATTTTCTTAATACTTGAGAAGTTAAAGATGCTCCAACACATACCCAGTTCACTCGACAGATTTCAATTTCGGTTTCGGTTCTCTATTGCACACACGTGTTTCTATCAACTAGCACTTAGCCTAAAATCTAGGCAACACATCAATCACCTAACTTGCGGATAATCCTCTGTCTCGTGTCGTGAAATCCTGCTCACTGGAGCCAACGATTCAGTTCTAACAAGCGCGAGTCTCACCTTTAAGCAAGCAGCTTGCGCGAGCTGGAAAAGCGGAGCAGCGCGGAGGCAGTCGATTTGCACAGCACGGCTGCAGAATTGGGCTCCGGGCCCCGCCCCTGACGCCCCCGCGCATGCGCAGCCTCGCTAGGTGACGTTACCCGCCCGCGGCCGCGCCTGAGCCTCCTGCACCTGCACCGCTGCTCCTGGGTGGTGCGCCCTCGGGGTCCCCACCTGGGCGCCCGGAGCCCTGCAGTTCGGCCGGCTCCATCCTTCCAGGCTCCCCCTCCGAGGCGTCGGTTTTGAGCCTCTTAACGGCCGCTGTGGCGCATGCCCCGAAGCCATTTTCTAGTTCTTCACCCGAACCTTGGCGAGGACCCCTGCGCCCACCCGGCCAGATCTCCGGTTCGCGCGCGGCTGCGACTCGTCCTAGCCGGGCTCCGCGACTGTTGGACCGAGGCGGCGCGGCACCGAGCGCGTCCTCCTGCCGCGAGCAGGAGGGTGGCCAGCGCGGGCGGCTGTTGGGTTCGTGACGCTAAAGGGTTGAGTTCCCTGTGTTCGGCAAAGGCCAGAAAACGGTGGAAGGCGGCGGGTGGAACAGCCGAGCCCAGCGCGAGCTGACTGGCGCAGGGGGTCCGAATCAGCCGTCGCCCTGATGCCAAAACAATCCAAAAGGTCTTAAGAGACTCCAGGCTGTGGGTGGGGCCGCATCTAAGGTGTATCTTAGAATGGGTACAGGCGATTGCACTAACGTACACAGCTATGATTTAACAATAAAAAAGAGAGAGACTCCAGGCTGGGTAGATTGAGTTCACTGACACCAGAACTGAGAAAAACGTTGTTTAAGCTCCCAATCCAACTTTTCCAGCCCCTGCATGCTGTGATGAAATCGTCAACTCTTAGAAGTTACTGTATCTGTCCTAGAGATTCTGCTTGACATTTTATATGTAAACGTGTACTTTATTTCCTGTATGTGATTGACAGCATGAGGGTCAGGGGAGGAGCAAAGCTGCCTTTGGGGGAAAAATTTGTCCCCCATTTCAAAAGGTTCAAAAGTTGTTTACTGAATAAATGACCTATTGATATACCATAAATGATAAACTAGAACTGCATTTTCGCTTAATAACTACTTATATGCAAAGCACTGGGCTAAGACCTTTAGGGTAACACAAATATGAATGCCACCATTCTTGTTTTTGAAATCTTGAGGAGTCTGGTATCATAGGGAAAACAGTATGTAACTCAAGGTAACCTTCAAAAATTCAATGATAATGTCACCCAACAGTTTGGAGAGGTTTTTTATAGTTTAGGGAATCTACTTCTAACAGATTGTCTTCTTTAGAGGAGGTGAGTGGTCTCATTTAGTATGAACTTTTTTTTTTCACTCTGACAAATTACTTTAAAACATCTGTAAACAACCTTAATTCACTTCTAACGAATTAGGCTGCTGCTGTGTCTACAGGAGGCAAGTAGATTGTATTATTAACCAAAACAACTCTCTCCCTGTCAATCATCAGCACCTCAGTTTTGTTGTGTTTTTTTTTTTTTTTTTTGAGATAAAGTCTCTGTCACCCTATGTAGAGTGCTATGGCGTCATAGCTAACAGCAGCCTCAAACTCTTGGGCTCAAGTGATACCCTTGCCTCAGCTTCCCAAGTAGCTGGGACTATAGGCACCCGCTACAATGCCTGGCTATAAGAGTATGCTTTTTACTACAGGGTGTAATTTAAATAGAACTTCAAATGTAAATAATGAAGTCACTCCCAGGTATACGCTCAAAAAAGAATTGAAAAGAATATGGTGTACAAATATCTGTTCAGGGTATAACAGATTCATAACAGTATTATTCCCAGTAGCCCAATGGTGAAAAGAACACAAGTGTCCATCAGTGGATAAACAAAATGTGATATAGACCTACAATGGAATATTCACCTGACCCGACCCGCAGGTCAGTCGATCAGGGTTACCTGGAGGAAGGGGTGAGAATGAGAAGGGACAAGGGACGCGAAAGAATGGAGACAAGACAGGAGTCAGATCAAGTCTCGTTTATTGTAACTCTTTCGAGGGTAAATATAGGCAGTGAAATGCGGGAGGAGCCTCGGGCTGTCGTCACAAGGTCTCCAGACAACCTAACAGTACACAACTACCATGATTTATAAGAATCCTAACGCTTTCAGAGAAACAAACTTAAATCATGTTAGTACAGATAATGGTGCTTGGCCTATCTGCTTCTGCTCTTCCCACATTTGGACAATCACCAAATCTAGATCTTTTCAAGCTGTCAGGTGCATCTGTTCCTTCCCACAGCCAATAGCTTAGCCTTTGTTACCACATTTTGTCATAACTCATCTTACCCTTCCTCCACCAGATACCAAGTCCCACTTAGATACATACCATGTTATTATCTTTTCAGAATAAGTTTGAAGTGAAAAGACCCTAAGTCCGCATTTTACTATCACTCCTTAACCTTTGGAATTTTACTCATCCTCTTGTTTTGTTTTGTTTTTTTAAACTATTGAGAAATGAGAATTAAATGAGATTACCTATTTGGCAAATACATACAAAGCACCCATTATGAATCAAGTACTTGTTTGAGCAAAGACAGGTGAAGATCCTGGTAATCAAATGTTATCTTAGATGTCAGTTTGAGCTTGATGCTTATAATAGGCTGAAACATTTGGGGTCTTAGGTTGATTGTATAATGCATGTAAGAGGAATGTAAATAGTTATAGCCAGAGGAAAATTGTGTCAGATTAAGATGCAAAGTTTTTAACATACATATTGAGAAAGTGGGGTCTATTTCTTCTTTTCAATCTATATGGGTTTTGTAATTTCACCAATGAATAGACTGCCTCAGTGCAACATTCTGGACCCAGGGGGAAAGAAACTGGCAGCTTCTACTTCCTGTCTCTTAAAGCATCCACTCTTGGAAACCAGATGACATGCTGTGAAGCAGACTAAGGGGCTCCATAGAGAGGCCTTCATGGAGAAAAACTGAGTCCCTCCTCACCCCCTCACGCAACTCCTAGCTGTCAGCCAACACTCATTTGCCTTACCAGCCATGTGAATGAACCATATTGGAAGTGAATCCTCCAGACTTAGTTCAGCCACTTTAGCTAACTGCCTAAGGACTACTAATGCAGCTTTGCTCACGTGCACAGAAAGCTGAAATGGCTGAGAATTCGCATTCCCAGTAGTGCTTTCATAGTGCTTTGCCAATGACTGATGGATATGGATGTATAAAGGTCTAGTTCCCTAATGTCAGACGTACAGCATCCAGAATTTTAAGAAAATTCATTGCTAAAGCTTTCTAGTTCCTGGCATTTTGTTATGGCAGCCTAAGCTGTCACATTCATGACACTGAGTTACATAAAACTGTATAATATCCTATGGAACAAAAAGAGCACAACTTACGGAATATCTGGCCAGACAAGGTGGCTCCCGCCTATAATCCTAGCACTCTGGGAGGCCAAGGTGGGTGGATAGCCTGAGCTCACAGGTCTGAGACCAGCCTGACCCAGAGCAAGACCCTGTCTCTAAAAATAGCCAGGCATTGTGGCCAGCACCTGTAGTCCCAACTATTTGGGAGGCTGAGGCAAGATAATTGCTTGAGCCCAAGAGTTTGAAGTTGTTATGAGCTATGATGCCACAGCACTCTACTGAGGGGGACAAAGTTGAGACTCTGTCTCAAAAAAAAAAAAAAAAAAAAAAAAAAAACACTTAAGGCACATTTACTTTATCAAGCAAAAAACAGTTATCCCACATTACCAATAATTCAATCTGCAAGTTAACCTATAACTTTGTTCATGGTTGTTAAGCTCTCTCGCTTTTATATAATAACTCAAAGTTATAAACCCCAAGAGAGTCAAATATCTGTGATACAGGCTTAATGCTCAGGCATCATATTAAAATGTTTGTGAAATAATTCTTTTTTTTGCATAGTAGTGAAGTTATTGTTAGCTGTTGCGCTATAAGCATGGGTGTGGTGGCTTGCACCTGCAGTCCTAAGCACTTGGGAGGCTGAGGTAGGAGGATTGCTTGAGGCCAGTTCAAGCCTGCAGTCTGTTAAAATCAGGCTGTTGCACTCCAGCCTAGGCCATAGAGACCCCGTCTCAAAAACAAACAAAAAAATGGCGACCAGACGTAGTGGCTCACACCTGTAATCCCAGCACTAGGGAGACCAAGGCGGGTGAATTGCTTGAGCTCAGGAGTTCAAGACCAGCCTGAGCAAGAACAAGACCCCCGTCTCTTAAAAAAAAAAAAAAAAAAATAGCCAGGCATTGTGGCGGGCGCCTGTATTCCCAGCTACTTCGGAGGCAGAGGCAAGAGAATTGCTTCAGCCCAAGAGTTTGAGGTTGGTTGCTGTGAATTGTGACACCATGGCACTCTACTGAGAGTGACGAAGTAAGACTCTGTCTCAAAATAAATAAATAAATAAATAAATAAATAAAGGCCACCAGACTGCCTGGCATCCTGACAGGGAAGGTGCTGGGCCAGTTGAACTACCCTATGGTGTGTCATATGGGCCAACCCTGGGCCTGTGTGAGTAGTGTAGAAGAAAAAAGATTCAGAAATAAGATTTGAAATCTATGATTCCAAAGAGTCTGGAAAATTCTTTCAATTGCCAAACCTGTAAAGTTTATATCCATAGTTTTTTGTGCTTTTTCTTAATGATGTTCCCCACATTGTATAAGCTTCACCCACAAAACCTGGAAATGCACTGCCAAGATCCAGATCTAGACCAGTGGGTTTTTTTTTGTTGTTTGTTTTGTTTGAGACAGAGTCTCACTATGTCGCCCTGGGTAGAGTCCGGTGGCATCAGAGTTCACAGCAACCTCAAACTCTTAGGCTTAAGCAATTCTCTTGCCTCAGCCTCCCGAGTAGCTGGGACTACAGGTGCCTGTCACAATACCCGGCTATTTTTTTTTATTGTTGTTGTTGTTGCAGTTGTCATTGTTGTTTAGCTGACCCAGGGTGGGTTCAAACCCACCACCCTTGGTGCATGTGGCTGGTACCGTAACCACTGTGCTTCAGGCACTGAGCCAAATTGTTGATTTTAAAAAAGAGTAAATAAAAGAATATACTACTGTGCTTTGAACTTCTTTCAAAAATAATTAAAGATCACTAAACATTTTCATGGCACACCGAAAATCCTCTCAGAGCTCACCAGTTGCACCAGTTGAAAATCACTGATCTGGAGGAAAACTAACTACAACTGCACAACTAATATGATCATCACTGTATCAGCCTCAGGGTTCTCCAGAGAAGCAGAACCAAGAGGATGTGTGAGTGTATGTATATGTATATGTGTGTGTGTGTGTGTGTGTGTGTGTGTGTGTATGTGTATACACACACATATATATATACAGGAAAGAAATTCTCATAAACCCAATAGGAGTACAACCATTTTAGAAAATCAGGTCAGAAAACAGCAATTTTCTCCCCTAGATTCCTGGAGAGCCTCAAGGCCAGAGTTCCTAGAAACACTCTATCCATAATCCTGACACCCATAATCCAAACCCAGCACTAGAGAAAAGCCCCAAGCAGTACTCTGTGCCCACTTCCCTGTTTCAACTATATAGATAAGGCTGATAAAAGCCTTTGAAGGCCAGGCCTGGTGGCTCAAGCCTATAATCCTAGCAGTCTGATGGCCTGAGACTAGGGGGGGGTCGCAAGAGAATGGCTTAAGCCAAGCAGTTTGAGCTTGCTGAGAACTATGATGCCATGACCCTCTAGCCTGGGTGGCAGAGTAAGACTCTGTCTCAAAAAAAAAAAAAAAAAGCCTTTGCACCTGTGTAGGAGCTGAGCTGACCCCTGGCCATTCTCCATTCTCTTTTTTCCCTCCATTAAAGTCTTCCCTCATCCCTAGACTGGCCTCTCTTTTCTTGCACTCACCCTGGTCCTATGACAGAACTCCTTATCTTTATGGTGCATTGGCTAGGAAATAAGGCAGGAATACCAGTCCAGGGACCACTCCGGACCCTTGCCCAGGCCCACCTTCCCACCACCACACACCAATTCCTTAGGAAGGGGCTCCTCCTCCTCCAGGATCTCCCAGTCCTCTTCTGTCCATTGACTCCTCTGAAAATCCTAGCACTAGGTCGGAGATTTCCCCTAGAATCTGGAATCAGTGTCTCAGTCCAAACACCTATCTCAGGGATGCCCGAGGGACAAAGCTGGGATTCTCCAGACTTTATCCTGTCAGTTCTATGGGCAACACGGGGACACCTGCATCCCTCCTGGGAACCTTCCACCCATTCCTTCTTACCTCCCATGCCAGGATGATCGTTCCATCCCCTCCCGAGACATGCCCCTGGGTAGCCTGGGTTTATAAGGACATGTCTAATTCCTCTTCTTACCCCCACAGCCTCTCCATCTGACTCCCTTTCTCCCTCTGCCTGACTTCTTTCTTCACACAGTCTCTCAGGGACAGCCTCCAGAAGCTGTTTTACCCTTAGGCATTGTCAGAGTCCAGGTCCCCTTTAACTCAAGAGACCTGTTCCAAATTGAAAAACACCTTGAATCCTTTTCAAATGACCCTACCCAATTTACAAAAAAATTCCAAGTCAGGCCCACACAGGAGTGTCTCACTCAGTCAGTTGCCCTGGGAAGAATGCCATGATGTCATCATAGGTCACACCAATTTCAAACTCTTGGGCTCATGCAGCTTGAGGAGGAGCTGGGCGTACAGGCATCCACCACAATGTCCAGCTAAGTTTTCTGTCTAGGAAGAACCAGGGTCTTGCTCTTGCTCAGGCTGCTCTTGAACTCCTGAACTCAAGCATTACCCCTTCCTTGGCTTCCCAGAGTGCTAGGTTTACAGGCATGAGCCACTGGCGCATGGCCAGTTTGTCAGGAATTCTCATAGGTTTACAGCAATAACATTTATTAGTGATTGCCTATACATTGTTGAATTATAGGGTATAAGTTCTGACCTAGAGCAATGTTCCAGGAAGGAAGAATGCCCCATAAGCAAAGCAGCCCGGACACAAGGCATCTGGAAAACACTCTTCTAAGTATCAAAGGAATGGAAAAACCATCACTTGTGGGTGGTGCCTGTACCTCAGTGAATAGGGCGCCAGCCCCATATACCGAGGGTGGCGGGTTTGAACCCAGCCCTGGCCAAACTGCAACAAAAAAATAGCCAGGTGTTGTGGCGGGTGCCTGTAGTCCCAGCTGCTCGGGAGGCTGAGGCAGGAGAATCACCTACACCTAGGAGTTGGAGGTTGCTATGAGCTGTGATGCCATAGTACTCTACCAAGGGCAACAAAATGAGACTCTATCTCCAAAAAAAAAAAAAAAAATCACTTGTGCTCAATATTAAGTTGAAACTAGTAAATTAACAACTATGTGATCACTTGAGAGAAAAACTCAATCGAAGTGGGGAGGAAGGAAGAGGGTTCAGCAAGTTCCCACCGAAAAGAAACAATGCACGGGTCAAAGAAACAACTACAGGCAAGACCATACCTTCCTAACTGTGTATCTTCATATTAATTTGAAATTTGTAAAAATACAGTAAAAAAAAAAAAAAAAAATTGAAGGTCAGGTGTGATGGCTCAGCCCCGTAATTCTAGCACGTTAGGAGGCCAAGGCAGGAGGATCATTTGAAACCAGGAGTTCAAGACCATTTTGAGCAAGAGTAAAACCCCCCCACACACCATCTCTACAACAACTAGATGGAGAAATTAGCCAGGTGTGGTGGCACACAACTACAGTCCCAGCTACCTGGGAGCCTGAGGTTTAAGAATCACTTGAGCCCAGGCATTTGAGATTGCAGTGAGCTATAATGACATCACTGGATTCTAGCTCAGCCTATCAGGGTTCAGGCAGCTGTCTATATTCCCCGTTCTTAGTGTGCCCCTGGCCAAAGAATTACCAGACCTACCAAAGGCAAGGCAAGCATCAAACAAAATTTATTGAGGAAAAGAAAGATAAGTTTATAGAGCCAGTTTATAGAGCCAGAGGAAGATACAGGATTACGGAACAAAATACGCTCACCATAGATGATGAATGGGCCCTGGGTGCAGATGAAAAAGTCCCAGGTTATAGTCTGGATTACATTTTTATTCTGTCTGAATTGGGCCCTCCCAGAGATTCAGACATCATCACAGAACCCGTTTGATAGACAGTTAATGAAATGGTAATTAGCCTTAGGTTACTCTAGGACCATCCCCTGAGAGCCTGGGCTGCCTTGCTCATGGGGCATTCCTTTTTTTCCCAGGTGTGGCAAATGCTCAGGATAGGATTAAGGTGAGGCAGTACCAAGATGGCCCTTGTCCTTCTTCCCATCTGGGACAATTGCTGAAGGCTTATCAAGACAAAGCACCTGGGCTCGGCATCTGTAGCACAGTAGTTACAGCACCAGCCAC
>CAUYPK010134927.1:0-14349 GCA_963574355.1 Loris lydekkerianus
AAAAGAAAAGAAAAGAAAAGAAAAGAAAAGAAAAGAAAAGAAAAGAAAAGAAAAGAAAAGAAAAGAAAAGAAAAGAAAAGAAAAGAAAAGAAAAGAAAAGAAAAGAAAAGAAAAGAAAAGAAAAGAAACTGTCTGTGCTAAAAGTAGAAAAATAAGCCAGCCATTGTGATGGCTGCCTGTAGTCTCAGCTATTTGGGAGGCTGAGGCAGGAGGATTGCTTGAGTGCAGGAATATGAGGTTGTTGTAAACTAGGCTGACACCATGGATGGCACGGTAGCCTTGGCAAGAGTGAGACTCTGTCTCAAGAAAACCCAAACAAACAGAGGTGGCCCAAGGTGGCCTTTGGGCTCACAAGTCTGTGACACACAGTAGAGAAGGCAACTTTCATCTTCAGACTCTGTCAGTCCTTCTGGGTAGGAGCCCAGGAATCCAATTGACCTGGAGTAACTGAGTCTTTAACTGAGGGTTGGTGTAGGAGAGTTTGCTGTTCTTGATGGCTTTCTGAAAACTTTCTTACAAGATTGCCTTTTTCCCCTTCCACTGCACTTGTTCACAGGTAATGCTGTCTGAGGGGCCTGGGGGCTCTTTTGAAAAGGATTCTGATCTCCATTGTGATCGCATAAGTCTCTGAAAACATCTTAAAATCCCCCCCCAAAATTAATGAATTGATGAATTGATTTAGAAGTGAGACCAAAGTGTCAAGGGTCCCCAGGCTAAAATAAATTCACAACCCGTCGAATGGGCATGATTTAATGGCCAACCATTTCAAAATTGTTTATTTCACATATTTTAGTTTTTATATTGGTCTCACTTATGGTAACATCTTAAAACCTAGGTAAGATCAACAAATTACCAAGTGCCAATTGTTTCTGTTCCGTGTAGGTGTGGAGATAAGTAGCTTATAAATGAAACAACAGCACCTAAGGGTTCCATTCCCAACTCACAGTCTGCTCTGTGCTCTCCAGGAAAACAATTTCCTCATATTCTGTAATTAGGCATTTTTACTTTTAAAATCTGTAATCACTAATGAATATATTATCCTTCTACTATCAAATTTAAAAGAAGAAGAAAAAAGAAAGAGGCATTTAATAAACAGAATGTTAATGACATTTCATTCTTTTGCAAACCGTTGAAATATAGACTTTCTGTCTGGATTATTATTTGGTCATGTATGTAGCTTTTCCCAGAGAAGCTACTTTCCCACTGCTGAAGTGTGACAGTCCTCAGATCCAGGCTTACGTGGCCTCACATTCCCCCTGGTCACAGCTATTTAGGGCCCTGCCTTGGATTCATTTATAAATGTTATTATACCAGCAGACGTCTCAATGTTTTAACTTTAGTCAGTGGTTCATTTTCCAGCTTCCATCTTAAGGACTGTTGAGGGTTGAATTTCACTAGTAAAATGTTATTTTACTAGAAAAGCAGATGTGGGTCTCGATGCCCGTAGCACAGTGGTTACGGCGCCAGCCACATACACCAAGGCTGGTGCGTTCAAACCCAGCCCTGGCCAACTAAAACAACAATGACAATGGCAACAAAAAATAGCCGGGTGTTGTGGCGGGCGCCTGTAATCCCAGCTACTTGGGAGGCTGAGGCAAGAGAATCGCTTACGCCCAAGAGTTTGAGGTTGCTGTGAGCTGTGACATCAGATCACTCTACCGAGGGCGACATAGTAAGACTCCATCTCAAAAAAAAAAAGCAAAGCAGATGTGGAATGCACTTTGGTATGAAGAGCTTGGTTTGTTTTCTTTTTTTTTTTTCTTCAGTCTCTGAGCATCTGGTTAGAAGAGTGTTATCTGGATAATGTCATTTTTCACTCTGCTTTAGTCATGGTATGTCAAATGTGTTAGAAATTCTAAGGACAGAAATGTGTCCATTCCTTCTTAGTTCATCCATCCATCCATCCATTCATCCGTATATTTATTTCATCATTTTTTCTTTTCATGTTTAGTGCACTCTTCTGGTTTAGACCCTGAGCAGAGCCCTAGATGAAAGACACACATTTCTTACTGCTGAGCGCAGAGGGAAAGGCCAGAATTATAAACACTTATTACAGTAGAAAGTGTGGTGGGCAGGCCCCATCTGGATGCTAGTGGGGAGCTGGTAAAGCCGAGAAGAGCAGAGGAGAGCAGTAGCTTGCAGACCCTTGGCTGGGCTAGCCGCAGAAGGAAATGAGTAAGTGCCTGCCAAGTCTGGGCTATTTAGTGCAAGCTTGGCCAGGAGTGGCCTGGGAAGATAAGGGTTAGCACTTGACCCAGGCTACCTCAAGAGTTTGCGGTAAGCTGTGCTGAAGGACCTGTAGGACCTTCCCCAGCTGTTCTAAGGTGGGGAGCAAGTGGAATGGGGAGGAAATTCTGGCTGCCCCTGCCTGCTGTGACTTTGGGAAGGACCTTACCCTCCCTGAGCCTCAGTTTCCTCATATGTTAAATAGGGAGCATAACAATTTTTACCTGCCAGGCTTATTGGAGGATCACACGAATATATACACATGAAGCACTTAGAATAGTGCATGAATTCAGAAATAGTGCTTAGCAGCTCAGTGCCTGTAGATCAGCGGCTAGGGTACCAGCCACATATACTGGGGGTGGTGGGTTCAAACCTGGCCCGGGCCTGCTAAACAACAATGACAGCTACAGCAAAAAAATCGCCAGGTGTTGTGGCAGGTGCCTGTAGTCCCAGCTACTTGGGAGGTTAAGGCAAGAGAATTCCTTAAGCCCAAGAGTTTGAGAGTGCTGTGAGCTGTGACACCACAGCACTCTACTGAGGGTAACATAGTAAGAGTCTATCTCAAAAAAATTAATAATAATAAAGAAAGAAAGAAGTAGTACTTATCATTACTAATCCCACTAATCAGGCTTAGTGAGTAAAATTAAATGACCCAAATCACCCAGCTAAGGGAGGCAGAACTAGGGGACAAACCTCTTCCCTGCCCATAGAACTGTGTACAGCACACCATGGCATGACCACCTAATCAAGACTGGATGGATACACACCAGCCACCATGGCTCACACCTCTGATCCCAACACTTCGAGAGGCTGAGGCAGGAGAATCACTTGATCCCAGGAGTTCAAGGTTGCGGTGAGCTGTGATCATGCCACCGCACTACAGCCTGGGTGACAGCAAGACTCTGTCTCTAACAAGAGAGAGGGAGAAAGAGAGAGAGAGAGAGAGAGACACACACACACACACACACACACACACACACACACACACACAGACAGTCTGTATGCAACCAGGGAGGGCTTCCTGTAGGAGGTGACATCTGAATTTCAGTTGGAAGAAAGCCAAAAGTTTGCCAGTGAAAAGAGTGGAGAAAGGAATTTTGAAAAGAGGAAGTAAGGCCAGGCACTGTGGCTCATGCCTGTAATCCTAGCACTCTGGGAGGCTGAGGCCAGTGGATTGCCTGAGCTCACAAGTTCAACACCAGCCTGAGCAACAGTGAGACTCTGGCTCTAAAAAAACTAGCCAGGCATTTTAGTGAGTGCTTGTAGTCCCAGCTACTCAGGAGGCTGAGGCAAGAGGATCTCTTGAGCCCAAGAGTTTGAGGTTGCTGTGATCTATGATGCCACAGCACTCTACCAAGGGCTACAGAGTGAGACTCTGTCTCAAAAATAAATAAATAAACAAACAAATAAATAATAAAGCAGTTGTGTGAAGGCTTGGAGGCATGAGAAAACCTGGTGTGTTGGGAGGACTGAAGTATGCCTGGGAGTGGGGGTATGGGGGCTAAAACACAGATAAATAGCTAAAGAGCTTGGACTGGGTCTTGAGGGCAGTGCAGATTCCATGTTTTGTTTTTAGTATGAGTCATTTGGGTGTTTATAAAAGGGTGGTGGTGGGGAATGGTGGGTGAGGGAAAAAGTGAAAGAGAAACTTAAAAATACAAGTCATCTGTACTTACAATTTACTTCTGTTTTTATTTAAATGACTTGCTCTTTTTACTTAAAAGTACTTTTTAAAAGAAACGTTATATCACAACCAGAAACAGAAAGCTCACAGTGCCAGCTGTGTTTCAGAATTCAGATTTATTTCTGATTGTTTTGTTTTGTTTTGTTTTTGAGACAGGATCTCACTCTGTTGTCCTAGGTAAAGTGCTGTGGTGTCATAGATCACAGCAACCTCAAACTCCTGGGCTCAAGCGATTCTCTTGCCTCAGCCTCCCAGTTAGCTGGGACTACAGGTGCCCACCACAACACCAGACTAGTTTTTCTTTTTGTATTGAGATAGTCTCACTTTGTCATCCTTGGTATATGATATGGCGCCATAGCTCACAGCAACCTCAAACTCTTGGGCTCAAGCAATCCTCTTGCCTCAGCCTCCCGAGTAGCTGGGACTACAGGTGCCCACCACAATGCCTGGCTAATTTTTAGAGATGAGGTCTCTCTCTAGCTTAGGCTGGTCTCAAACCTCTGAGCTCAGGTTATCCCCCCTGCCTCGGCCTCCCAAGTGCTGGGATTACAGGCATGTGCAACCACACCCAGCCTGGTTTTTCTATTTTTATTACAGACAGGGTCTTGTTCTTGCTCAAACTTCTGAACTCGATCCACAGGTTACAGCCTCCCAGAGTGCTAGTATTACAGGTGTGAGCCACTACACCCAGTTTTACTTCTGATTTAAAAGGGTGACATGATGCATACATCCCACAGTGGTTACCTCTGGGGGCAAAAGAATAAATGAATATTTCTCAGGCAACTGTATGAATATTTACATCAAGTAGGATAAAACTATATGTAACTTGTCTCAAAAAAGCTTTGACTCCAAGCTTACAAAAACTTTTCATTTGGGCAGTGCCTGTGGCTCAGTGAGTAGGGCACCAGCCCCATATACCGAGGGTGGCGGGTTCAAACTCGGCCCCGGCCAAACTACAACAAAAAAATAGCGGGGCGTTGTGGTGGATGCCTGTAGTCCCAGCTACTGGGAGGCAGAGGCAAGAGAATCACCTAAGCCTAAGAGCTGGAGGTTGCTGTGAGCTGTGACACTATAGCACTCTACAGAGATCAATGGAGTGAAACTCTGTCTCAAAAAAAAAAAACATTTTTCAGAGATTTCTGGATTTTAGTATGTGATCACTTGCTGGAACTAGAAGGTAACAGAAAATATATTCATAGCAAACAAAGCAATGTTATTAGAGTTCAGTTCACCCTTCCAGCTGTGGCTCCAAAGGTGTGATCCTTGTGGAGGAGATTCACTACAGCAGGGAATCTGCTAGTAGTGTTAACAACGAAACTGGGTGCAGGGTATATAGAACTCCATATAATGTTCTTGTAACTTTCCTGTAAATGTCATAAACTATTCTCAAATTTAAAATTTATTTTTAAAAATGCCACTAACACCAAAGGAGACTTTAGCTATCACAAAATCACTTTCTCATTCAGTGATCCCATTTTGAATACTTCTTCCTATCTCTAAAATCACTCCATGGGTGGTGCCCATAACTCAGTTGGCAGGGCACCGGCCACATACACTGAGGGTAGCAGGTTTGAACCCAGTCTGCAACAAGAACAATAAAAAATAGCTGGGCATTGTGGCAGGCACCTGTAGTCACAGCTACTAGGGAAACTGAGGCAAGAGAATCACTTAAGCCCAAGAGATTGCTGTGAGCTGTGACACCATAGCACTCTATGGAGGGCAACATAGTGACACTTTGTCTCAAATAAATAAATAAATAAATAAATAAATAAATAAATAAAATAAAATCACTCCATGGACCTCCCCTTCGCCCGAGGCAGGTTCCCAGGCTTTGGGCATCAGAGCAGGAGACTGTGCTTTTTCTGTTGCATTGAATTTTCATCAAAGGTGTTTAAGTGGGTTTAGAGGTGCCTTTGAGAATACTGTTTGGGAATGAGGAGTAAGAAGTTTAGCCAGAGAAGGAAGAGATTAGGGAGGGGAGGGAAATATCGATGGTCATAGTATTCAGCTGATGGCAGGAGGGACCAGATGGGAACAGATGTGTGTGGCCTGAGGGTTCAGAGGCAGGAACACAGGTGCACAAAGGGTACATGTGCAGCGGGGCTGGCAAGGAAGGACGCTGGCTTCCAGAGGGTCAAGGACATCTCACAGGAGTTGTCCTGCAAGCGACTGAAAGCATGTGTCCGGAGCTCAGATTTGGATGCCAGCCTTTTTTAGATCGAAATAAGGGCCTAGGGCTGAAGGACATCTCTGGGAGAGAGAAAAGGAACATTCCACCCCTCCACTCTCACACCTCACATCCCCACCCCAACCCACGCTGCCACAGCGTAAGTGGCAGAATTGGGGGTGGGAGGGGCAGGCATAAACAGTGGAGGGAGAGACCCAGACTTCCCACAAACTGGGAAATGGTCAGAGGGCCCCATTTCTAGGTAGAAAGGGGAGACTGGCTCCTGGTTAGTAAACATAAAGACAGTAGACTAGGGATCTGATGGACGATGGACAGAGACCCTCCCTTAGAGGACCTGATGCCCAGGGCTACCATAGACACAGGAACCAAGACAGAAGCCAGTGAAAGGCGCAAGTGCAGACACTCCCCGGGAGCAGGAAACAGGGCTGGCCCTTCCTGAGTCCGCAGGTCTGCTTGCACTCAAGCAACAAACTGCAGATGACACCCGTCCTGCCTGTGTGCCAGTTTTTGCCCCCAGTCCCTCACCTAGCCATTAGCCTTGCCTGACCCACTGGCAGCCGGATCCTGCACCAAGCTAGGGCCATTCTGGGGCTTAACTCAGCTGCTGGAAGCAGGAGAGAAACTGGGGACTGCGAAGCCTGGTGCTGCACCTGGATCCCGGCCGGAAGGAGGTGCCTGTGAGGGCCACATCGGCTTGGCCCTTGCCCTGACCCGTCCACTGCACCCCATGGCCTGGAGTGGCACCCAGCTGTGGGCCTGCCGGGAAGCCGGTCAGTCTGACATCCCCAGCAGATGTCAGTCTGGGAACAGGAAGCAGCATGTTTAGGGTTTCTAAAATAAATAAATAATAACCACAACCACACGAACCATCTTTTATTCCAAAGTAAAAAAATGCTTTAATGACTAGAGCATTTAGCGCATTGGGGGTTTTTATTGTTTTCAATTATGTGCCATTCTGAAAGGAGAGCACAAATTCTGAGCCTGAATGGAGAATTGTGGGCTGCGGATTTGTGCTGTTTTAAACATTTGCTTTACTACTTTAAGAAGAGAACTGTAAAATAGAAATAATGATATATTATTACAAGTAAATTACACTGTGGAGTAGCATTAATATTGCAGTTGAAACCTAGAATTTGAAATAAAGATGGAAATATTCATTTGTACATAGTTTTTGTTCTTGGGAAAATGATTTGGAATGAGTCAAGAAGCTTCCCTCTGTGTGTGTGCACCGGGTGGGGACTGAGGCTCCCTGGCCCCACACCCCCAGGGCCACCCTCCAGGGTCCCAGCAGCAAGCCCTGGGGTGCCCGTGAGGACAGGGAACCGGGTGCTCTCAGTGTTGGGGCTGGCCCAGGCGTGCTGCCCCCAGTGAGGCTTGAGGCCAGGCCACTGTGATATCCCCTCCTGGTTCTTCCTTTCTGGCAATCTAGAAATCAGGAGGGGCCAGAGGAAACTTAGAGTATGGTAAAGATTTCAGGGGGACCCATAAAGAGGAACTAGATGTTTTAGGAAGACAAATCTAGATTGGTGTGGGAACTAGGTCGCTATCTTTTTGGTCATTTCTTTTCAGGTTACAAAAGTAATTTACTTTTGTGGCAAAAAGAAAATTAATGCATTACAAAAAAACAATTTAGAGAGTGGTCATCTCAGCAGGCTGGGGTGGTGTTGAATGATATAGGTACTTGGGGACAGACACTGGGTAGGGAGATGGTGGCACTAGGAGACAGAGGAGCTTTACTCTTTGTAATCTACATCTCCCTTCTCAAAAGTGGGTGCTATAAAAAAAAAAAAAAAAAAAAAGCCGGGTGTTGTGACAGGCGCCTGTAATTCCAGCTACTTGGGAGGCCAAGGCAAGAGAATCGCCTAAGCCCCCAAGAGCTGGAGGTTGCTGTGAGCTGTGACTCTACCGAGGGCTACAAAGTGAAACTCTGTCTCTAAAAAAAAAAGCGGGTGCTATTGTCAGGCCTGGTCCCCCATCTGGGCTTCTTCCTCTCCTTCAGGGAAGAAGGCTAAGAGAAATGCTACAGGAAGAAATTTAGGGCCTATATCTTCCTTCTATTTGTTATCAATTGAAGCATTTGTTTTAAACCAGTATAATAACAAGCTGAGCTGCGCTGCCTATATTTTCTGAACCAAACATTAAGGCCTGCCATGGTCAGTTAGAAGTGACATCTGGAAATGCATCCTTTTGAGCAGGGGTTCTCAAACTACAGCCCACCGGCCATATGCGGCGGTGTGATTGTATTTGCTCTCATTTTGTTTTTTTACTTCAAAATAAGATATGTGCAGAGTGCATGGGAATTTGTTCATAGTTTTTTTTTTAAACTATAGTCCAGCCCTCCAATGGTCTGAGGGACAATGAACTGGCCCCCTATTTAAAAGTTTGAGGACCCCTGATTTTGAGGGACCCCATCACCCCAGACCGGCCCTGCACTGCTCAGATGGGGCCCAGACCACTTCCTGACCTAGCCCTGCCCTCTCTGCCCAACTGCTTAACCCCAGATGCAGCCACCCTCCGGACACTTTGCTCCGAGGGCCCTCGGTGCAGGTCACTTTCCTCCTTCATTACCTATGCAGGCCACTGAGCTCACCATTCTAGACTATCAACTCCCAGCCCAGCTCAACTGCCCAGCCCTGTGAAACCTTCTGGGGCAGCATCTCAGCCCTGAACACACAGCATGTATCTTTTAGCATCCACATGATGAATTCCCCCCTTTTGTTCATGAGTTACCTGAAGTAACTAGACTCAGATTTGTATCCCTTACCTATTGCTGGGAATTACAACACATGGTTAGTAAATGAATGAACTGGCAGTTTGGGAGGCAGGACAACGAGAGGAACACCAAGGAAGTACTATTTCTTTTTCTTTTTTTTTTCTTTCTGAGACAAAGTCTCACTTTGTTGCCCTCAGTAGAGTGCCGTGGCACCATAGCCCACAGCAACCTCAAACTCTTGGGCTCAAGCAATTCTCTTGCCTCAGCCTCCCAAATAGCTGGGAGTACAGGTGCCCACCACAAAGGCCAGCTATTTTTAGAGACAGAGGTCTTGCTCTTGTTCAGCTGGTCTCGAACCTGTGAGCTCAGGCAATCCACCTGCCTCAGCCTCCCAGAGTGCTAGGATTACAGGCATGAGCCACTGTACCAGACCTTACTTATCTATCACATTGTAACAGCCCTGCAGAGTAGGCACGATCTCTCTCATTTTACAAGCAAGGAAACTGAGGGTCAGAGAGGTTTAGTGATGTGCACAAAGTCACACAGCTGGGAAAGATTAGACTCCAGCTCTGTCTGATTTCTCCAAATCACCTGCTATGGTTTAAGTATTTCTTCCCTCCTAAACTTAATTGAGATTTGCTAACTGCTGTGGCAGCATTAGGAGCTGGGATTTAATGACTAATGCCAGTATTAGTCGTTAAGAAGAATTCAGTCTCCTTCTGCCCCTTGCCCTTCTGCTGCCCACCCTGTGATGATGAAGCAAGAAGGCCCTCCTGGCTGGCGCCTAGACCGAGGACTTCCCAGCCTCCAGAACCGTGAGCCAGTAAGTTTCCACTCGTTATAAATCATTCATCTCGGGTACTCTGTTACAGCAGCACAAACGGATCGAGCATCACCTTTTTACCTTTTGCCATAGAGTGAGGCTCAGAGAATCCCCAAGACATACACTGGGCTCCCCCAAGAGACCATTTTGAGGGTTCCCTGGAGTCTTCAGGACAGCCCAACCAATGCCAAGGATCTTTCCTATGGAGATTTGGTTGATTTCCTAATATCTATCTCCACCTTCCACCACTACAACTTTTTATTTGGAAAACTTTAAACAGAGAAAAATAGAAGGAGTAGCACAGTGAACATGAGTGTTTTTTACATTTGCAAAAATATGTACACACTTATGTATGTATTCGTACGTTAGGGGTTTTGGCTTTTGTTTTCCTCAACTATTTAAAAATAACTTGCAGGCTCGGCACCTGTGGCTCAAGTGGCTAAGGTGCCAGCCACATACACCTGAGCTCGTGGGTTTGAATTCAACCCGGGCCCGCCAAACAGTGATGACTGCAAACCAAAGAATAGCCAGGTGTTGTGGCGGGCGCCGGTAGTCCCAGCTACTTGGGAGGCGGAGGCAGGAGAATCACTTGAGCCCAGGAGTGGGAGGTTGCTGTGAGCTGGGATGCTACAGCACTCTACCCAGGGTGACAGCTTGAGGCTCTGTCTCAAAAATTAAAAAAATTAAAAAAAAAAAAGAAAGAAAAAAACTTGCAGATATCATAACACCTGACACCTAATACTTCAGCATGTTTCTCTCAAGAGAAAGATTCTTTCCCATGATCACAATATTATCATACCCAGCCAGTTTAACATAGACTCCGTACTTCAATATATGTCTATATTCAAATCCCCTAATTGGTTCAGGAATATCCTTTGTAGATCGTTTTGTTTTTTGATTCTGGATCTCTTTAAGGACCATAAATTTCTCTGAGTTATCATGTTTTGTTAGTTTCCTGCAACCTAGAATAGTGTTTTTTTCTTTTTCATAATAGTGACATTTTAAAAGTACAGACTAGTTTTCCTACAGAGTGTCCCACATTCTGGCTTATCTGTTTTCTCTTTCTTCTTCACCCCAAGAATACCAGGTAGGTATCATCGTGTATTTCTCCTTGTCAATTTGCTCCATTGTTGGGAATGTTATCATGTTTGATGACTTGGTGGTGGGCAGGGGTCCCTACTTCCCGGAATTCACATCCTTGAGGTCCCCTTCCCCTTCCCTGAGTGTGGGCTGGACTTAGTGACTTGCTTCTAAAGAATGGAATAAGGGCAGCGCCCGTAGCTCAGTGGGTAACACGCCAGCCACATACACCAAGGCTGGCAGGTTCAAACCCAGCCCGGGCCAGCTGAACAACAATGACAACTGCAACAACAACAAAAAAGAAAAATAGCTGGGCATTGTGGCAGGCGCCTATAGTCCCAGCTACTTGGGAGGCTGAGGCAAGAGAATCGCTTCAGTGGTTCTCAACCTTCCTAATGCCACAACCCTTTAATACAGTTCCTGTGGGTCAGGCCCCACAGGTTGAGAACTGCTGGCTTAAGCCCAAGAGTTTGAGGTTGCTGTGAGCTGTGACACCGTGGCACTCTACCAATAGTGAGACTCTATCTCAGTAAAATAAAATAAAATAAAATAAAATAAAATAAAATAAGATAAAATAAGATAAAATAAGATAAAATAAGATAAGATAAAATAAGGTAAAATAAAATAAAATAAAGAACAGAATAAGTAAGAAGTTGTGGACTGTCCCTCCTGAGATTGGGTTTTTATCTTGGGAGCTCTCTGTCACCTGGCTTGCTCTGGGGAAAGCCAACTGCCATGTGGGGAAGGCCCTCTGGAAGGGCCCACATGTGTGATCTTGGAACCGCCACCTGAGTGCAGAAATCTACTACAATGACCTATTTTTTTTTTTTTTTTGCACTTTCTGGCCGGTCCTGGGTTTGAACCCGCTACCTCCGGCATACGGGGCCGGTGCCCTACTCCTTTAAGCCACAGGTGCCGCCCTACAATAACCTATTTTTGATAGTTAGTGGTTTCATTAACCAAACTTTGTTAGGGCAAGTTCCTTCAAACTGGCGTCAGTATCCCTTTGCCACACCCCGTCAGTTCTTTCAGCTCTCCCTTACTTCCTGGCTCACGTTGTATTTTCCCTGCTCTGGACCTGGAAGTAGCTATTGTTTCTAAGTCTTCTTTTAGTGGGGAATGGCATTCAGGCCACTAGGTTTGCTCATAGCTACTGGGATATCATTGCTTATATGTCCTTTTAATGGACAGAGCTAAGAAATGCATTTTTTTAAACAAAGGAATTAAAAAGAAAATTGGCTAGGTGCACTGGTTTCCTCTATAGTCCCCCGAGAAGCTGAGGCAAGAGGATTGCTTGAGGTCAGGAGTTCAAGACCAACCTGACCAAGGGCAAGACCTCACTTGTATCAAAAAAAAAAAGAAAGAGAGAGAGAGAGAGAAAAGAAAAATGATCCAACCAGGTATTGTGTGGACATCTGTGGTCCCAGCTATTCTGAGTCTAAGGCAGGAGGATCCCTTGAGCTGAAGAGTTTGAGGTTGCTGTGAGCTGTTCATGCCAGAGCACTTTATCTTGGGGACAGCCCAAAAAATACAGAGAAGGAGAGAGAGAGAAATGTCCTCTAATTCAAATTCAACTCCACAGGGTTCTTCCTTGCCTTCCCATTCCAAATTTGTTTTCTTTTTCTTTTTCCATAATGAGAATCCTGATTTCCTAATAAATCAGTACATTTAATCATTTTCTCTATTTTACAACACACCTAAAATACTTTCAGAATTACTACTCTAATACTTTTTTTTTTTTTTTTGCAGTTTTTGGCCAGGGTTGGGTTTGAACCCGCCACCTCTGTCATATGGGGCCAGTACCCTACTTCTTTGAGCCACAGGCGCCACCCCCAATGCTATTTCTAATAACAAGCCTTCTAGGAAAATTTCAAGACATCTTTATAGTTTTATTTGTTCTTAGACTACATTCCACTAAGGGTAGACAGAATATTACATTCATAAGTCAATTCTTTTTTTCTTCTGTATGGTTCTGTTATTTATTTCATATGCAATTATGTTCCTTTATTTCTATTTATATCTAATTTTTTTTTTTTTTTTTTTGCTGTTTTTTTGGCTGGGGCTGGATTTGAACCCACCACCTTTGGCATATGGGTTGGCGCCCTACCCCTTTGAGCCACAGGCACCGCCTGTATCTAATTTTTAATTTAATGTATTTCTTTTTTCAAATCTTTTAACATTTAAAAAGAATTAAATATGTAAAATTTTCATGTGTGCATGGTTCAAAAGTCAAAACTCTATCTAAAAAAGTATACTCAGAAGTCTTACCCCTGTTCTAGTCCTTCTATTTATTCCATTCCTACCAATCCCCTAGAGGCAACCGTTTTTCCTTGTTTTTGGTCTAGTCTTCCTGTGTTTCTTTTTCTTATACAAAGTGGCATATTATATTCATTCTGCAATACTTTAATTTTTTCACTTATATCCTGGAAATAATTACATGTTAATTCATAGAAATATTCCTCAATCCTTTTTCAGCTGTGTAGTTCTCCATATGTGAATGCATCATAGTTTATTCAATTAGTATCCTAGCTGAATGAAACATTTAAGTTGTTTCTAATATTTTGTTATTATAAATAATGTCTCCCCGGGAGGTGCCTGTGGCTCCATGAGTAGGACATCGACCCCATATACTGCGGGTGGCAGGTTCGAGCCCCAGCCCTGGCCAAACTGCAACAAAACAAACAAACAAACAAATAATGTCTCCGTGAGTAACATTATAAATATATCGCTTTATATTTATGGAAGCAGACTTTCAGGATGAATTTCTGGAGTTAAGATCGCTGGATTAGGCTTGGCGCCTGTAGCACAGTGCCTATGGCACCAGCCACATGCACTGAGGCTGGTGAGTTCAAACCCAGCCTGGGCCAGCTAAACAACAATGACACATGCAAAAAAAAAAAAGAAAAACAGCTGAGTGTTGTGGTGGGTGCCTGTAGTCTCCATTACTTGGGAGCCTGAGGCAAGAGAATCACTTAAGCTCAAGAGTTGGAGGTTGCTGTGAGCTGTGATGCTACAGCACTCTACTGAGGGTGACATAGTGATACTATGTCTCAAAAAAAGAAAAAAAAAAAAAAAAAAAAAAGGTAGAACCTGTGGCTCAAAGGAGTAGGGCACTAGCCCTGTATACTGGAGGTTGGGGGTTCAAACGCAGCCCCGGCCAAAAACTGCAAGAAAAAAAAACAAAAAACCAAGACTACTGGATCAAGGGTAGATTGCTTGAGCTCATAAGTTTGAGACCAGGCTGAGCAAAAGCAAGACACTGTCTCTACTAAAAGTAGAAAAACTAATGCAAAAGGATTGCCTGAGCCCTGCATTGGAGGTTGCTGTGAGCTATGATGCTAGGACACTCTAACCAGGGCAACAGCTTGAGACTCTGTCTCAAAAAAAGTAGTTCTAAGATGCATTTATAGCATATACTGTATATACTCGAGTATAAGCCGAGTTTTTTCCGGCACAAAATTTGTGCCGAAAAACCCGAACTCGGCTTATACTCAGGTCATACAGGTTATTTGATTTGGTGATTGTGATTTAGCTTGATTACCTGTTAAGCTACGGTTTTCTGCACTTTATTTAAAGTTTTAAAGTTGTTGTTGCTAGTTTACAGTTTTTCTTTAGCAATAAATATTGAAAAGCAT
>CAUYPK010134929.1:0-27876 GCA_963574355.1 Loris lydekkerianus
TCAACCCCCCTCCCCCCTCCCTCTTCTCCCTTTCCCCCTTTCCCCTATTCTTAGGTTGTAACTGGGTTATAGCTTTCATGTGAAAGCCCTAAATTAGTTTCATAATAAGGCTGAGTACATTGGGTACTTTTTCTTCCATTCTTGAGATACTTTACTAAGAAGAATATGTTCCAGCTCCATCCATGTAAACATGAAAGAGGTAAAGTCTCCATCTTTCTTTAAGGTTGCATAATATTCCATGGTACATATACCAAAATTTTGCTGGATCATAGTCTCATTTGCAGTGGGTAGAGCATAGAACCCTCCTTCAGGAGCCTCTTCATCAACAGGTTACCGAGTTATATATCTCTAGGTTACATTTATATACCTCTAGATTAGCTCAGACTCCAGTTCTTGCCCCGAGCAGGCAGTAAGGAAGGATCTTCTACCTCTGATGGCCACAATTTAAAGTTAGTACATTTGTTACCAGCTCCCCCTTTCTTCTTTTCTGACTCTTTCTATAAGTGGAGTCTTCTTCCTTTTGCCTGAACACCTGGTTGGGTGCTTCCTACCCTCTGCTGATTTAGATCCCGGTGTCTGGAATTGGGGCCTGCATTTCTGATGGGCACTGCCTGACTTGCTGTGTACTCGGTGGCTCTTCACCTGGTACCAGAACGCAGAACTCCTTTATGTTACTGTTGTTTTCCTCCATCTGATTTCAGACTGGATGTAGCAAGCTACGTGCAGCTCTTCTTCTCTATCCCATGCACCAAACTCTGGAATGCTTGTTTGATACAAAAACTCCTTATCTCTAAAAAACAGTATGCACAAATAGGGTGTGCAGGACTGTGTCCCTTCTTACTGGTTGGGCTAAGTTTTCTATTGACTGGAGATCCCTTCCAATTGGCCTTGTTGGTTAGGCATTTGTTCCGATTAATCAATGCTCATGCAGTTTCGTTCTTAAATATTTTTAATGTTTCCTCCGCTTCTTGGCAACCATTAATTGAGCACATGGAACTGAGTGTATATTAAATGCTTTGTCTATCTTCTGTCTTTTAATCCTCATGATAATAACCTACTCATAAGATATGGTCAGACACATTTTTACAGATAAGGAACTGAGGGGCAGAGAAATTTCATAAATGTTCCTAGGAAACAGGCCATGTGTCTGAGTCAGGATTCTGACTCAGGTCTTGGAGATTCATGCTAAGCTATGGAATTGCATTGCTCTCTACCCAGAGGCAAATCATGGCACATAGAGCCTGGTCTGCTTTCTTATTCCAGTTAAGAACATCTCTGTGAGGTTGCATGGTTCTTCCATGTCCTTGCTTGCTGATTTATTTACTTGAAACTGTGAGTCTATCCAACCTTGAGTCCATCCAACTGTGAATGAATCCATCTGAGTCCATGATCTTACCGACCAACTGAGCTTCCAGGTCTTTCCCTTCTCCTTATTCCCTTAAATTCTTCAATGACCAGGGAAATGATACAAATTGGCCTAAAGTGATAAATTTATTTTGCCCTTGTCCTGCTCCTCAGCTATCTAAATCCTGCTCGGGTAATGCAGAGACTGTATATGTCACTGTCAGAACTGGGCAAAGATTTGAACATCCTTGTTTTTGTTACATTTTAAAAGCCACTACAGGATTAAAGGGACAGCTCTCTCTGTTTTGTTTTTCCTTCTGAATTTGTTGTTTTAAATTCCTAAAATAAAATTTGAGGGGACTACACATATCATCCAGGCAGCTCATCTGCACATAGTTTTGCAATATTTGCAGTACAATACTCATTTAAAAAGTGCCTTAAAGTAAATCTGGTGGTCTAAGTTTGAATAGGTCATGAATCTAAATAATATTGCAATTAATAATAACTTTATATATATGTGGAGAAAGAGAGAGAGAGAGACTAACTCTGTTGCCAAGGCTAGAGTGCCATGGCATCAGCCCAGCTCACAACAACCTCAACTCCAAGGTTCAAGTAATCCTGCCTCAGACTACTCAGTAGTTGGAACTACAGGCACCTGCCACAATGTCCAGCTAATTTTTTCTATTTTTAGTAGAGATGGAGTTTGTTTTTTGCTCAGGCTGGTCTCAAACTCCTGAGGTTAAGGGATCCTCCTGCCTCAGCCTCCCAGAGTGCCAGGATTACAGGAGTGAGCCCCGCACCCAACCAATAACATCTAAGATTTATTAAGCACTTAAATTGTTCCCCACACTATTCTAAATCATTTATGCTTATCCTCTCATTTAATCCCAATCAAATTCTGTGCAATGGGGACTATTACTACCTTCATTTTACAGAGGGGGAAAACAGTACAGAATAGTGCAGTAACATGTCTTAGATAAACCATGTTATTGGAAGAGTCAGGATTTGAAGACAGGCAATCTGATTCCAAAGCACAAGCTCTTGATGAAATGTAAAGAATTATATTGGTTAATTTGTTTGTTTGTTTGTTTGTTTATTTATTGAAACTGTTTTGCTATGTCACCCAGACTGGAGTGCAGTGGCATAATCATAGCTCACTGCAGTCCCCAACTCCTCAGCTCAAGTTATCCTACCACCTCAGATTCCCAAGTAGCTGGGACTCCTGGTACAAGCTACCATATTGAGCTAATTTTTTGTAGTAACAGGGTCTTGCTATGTTGTCCAGGCTCATCTTGAACTCCTGGCCTCAAACAATCTCTCCCCCCTCAGCCTCCAGAAGTACTAGGATTACAGGCTTAGGCTGCTGTGTCCGGGCTGTAATGTTTTGTTTAAATACGTACACAAAATCAGATAGATGAATGTTATTTTTCATTTATTTATTTATTTATTTATTTATTTATTTATTTATTTATTTATTTTTATTGTTTGGGATTCATTGAGGCTACAAAGAATTTGGTTATACCGATAAGGTAAAGTCCTTCTTATAATTGTTTCTCACCCCCAAAGAGGTGTGCCATACGCTGTGTGCCCGCATCCCATGCCTCTCCCCCGTTCCCTGCTCCCTCATCCTCCTACCCCCTCTTTGTATTAGATCATCTACTGCCCTCATATTGGAATTGAGTACATTGGAGTCTTGCTTCTCCATTCTTGTGATGCTTTAGTAAGAAGAATGTGTTCCACCTCCATCCAGGTTAACACCAAAGATGTAAAATCTGCATCTCTTTTAATGGCTGAATAGTATCCCACAGTATACATATACTACAGCTATGTAGTAATATACTATGTCGTAATGTTAATTTATTTCTGGTTTGGTGGGCATTTAGGTTGTTTCCACATTTTGGCAATTAAAAACTGAGCTGTGATAAACAGTCTAGTGCAAATGTCCTTATAATAAAATGATTTTTTTTTTTCCTTCTGGGTAGACGCCTAGTAATGAGATTGCAGGATCAAAAGAGAGGTCTAATTTGAGTTCTTTGAGGATTCTCCATACTTCCTTCCAGAAAGGCTGTATTAGTTTGCAGTCCCATCAGCAGTGTAAAAGTGTCCCTTCTGAATGTGGTTTCTCAAAGCACTAAAATTGTCACTTTGGGAAAAGATACCCATTTTCTGAGAAAGTTGACATTTCTCAAAATATTTTGGGAATTGACCTCTGACCCAATTACATAGTCACAAGGAAATTAGACTTGTTAGGTTCACAACTTGGTTTTGATTAAAAACACCATTACTTTAGTGTTAAGATAGTTCCTCTTAAATCAATAAAAATGATGAATGATGAATATTGGCCCCCTCCATGAAAATATACAAGGACAAGTAACTCCCTAAAAAAGATATATAAATGGCCAATAAACTTATGAAACAATATTCAACAAAATGTATAATTAAAATTGAAATGAGAAAACTTTTTGACCTATCAGGTTGACAAACATTTTCAGAGTGGCAATTTCTGGGATTGGCAAGGGTGGGGGCAATAAATGCTTACATGAATTATTGATGGTAACATAACTTGGTGTGTGTTTTTCTGAGAAGCAATCTGGTAACATATATCAGAATATTAGCTGGCCATATTCCTGATCTAGATATAATAATTTTAAGAGCTTATTCTAAGAAAAAATTTCTTATTCTAAGAATAGTTATTCCAAGACAATTTCTTATTCTAGAAACTTTTTCTAAGAAGAAAATAAAGTCAAGTGCACAGATATCTAAGAATAAAAATGTTCATTATAGTGTGGTTCATAGATAAAACTTTGAAAATAAATTAAATGTTCAGTTACTAATGGAATGTTGATTAATCTCATGTAATGGGAAAGTACACATATTAAAATGATATGATTCTATATTTTTTGTATAGGAAATAAATCCAAAATATATTGTTAATTTTTTTTTTTTATTGTTGGGGATTCACAGAGGGCAAAGAAACCAGGTTACACTGATTGCATTTGTTAAGTAAAGTCCCTCTTACAATTGTGTTTTGCCCCCAAAAGGTGTGGCACACACCAAGACCCCACCCCCTCCCTCATTCCCTCTCTCTGCTCTTCCTTTCCCCACCCCTCCCTCCTTCTTTCTCTCTCTGCTCTCACCTTCCCCCACCCCCACTGTGTCCTTAATTGTCATTAATTTTCCTCATATCAAAATTGAGTACATAGGATTCATGCTTCTCCATTCTTGTGATGCTTTACTAAGAATAATGTGTTCCAACAATATAATGATAACAGTAGAATCTCACTGTGTGTTGTTGTTTTTTATGTTTTTATCTCCGTATCTGTCTCTCTACACAAAAAACACCCATATAGATAACATTCTGGAAAAGATATTCACCAATTTTTGAAGAGTGATTATCTTTATGTGTTAGGATTTTATGCAATTTTCATTCTCTTTGGTGTATTTTTGTATTGTTAAATCTTTAATTTACAATCATCTCCTCTTGATATTTAGACAAAAACCAACAAGTCTGTTTATATTTTTAACAAATTACTATTATTTAGCTGGATCACATGCAATGTTTACTGGACATGGCTTGCAATAATTTTAGACTATTTTCAAGAAATGAAATACAATCACAAATGAAATGAAGTGAACCCCATCATATCTGAAGACGTTCTTTTGTTATGTGAAACACAGATCAATCTCAAAAGAGAATTTACAGAATTGTTTCACAGTGTTATGAAAATAAGAGTCTCCGATTGATGATAGCACTTAAGTTTTCAACATTTATTTGTAGGTGTGATTCTAAACTGTTAACAAAATCATCTCACCACTTTTGCTGTACCTCATTTGCTCTGTTTTATACCAGTTTTCATACAGAATTTAAGAGCTGAGCCATCAAGAAATTCTCTCATCCCATGGATGAACAAGCTGTAGTTTCTTTAGGTTTGGCATGCATTGGTAAATGAATGCATATTTGTATTTGCTTGATCAGGCTCAGGAATCTGCAAGTCTGTTAACATTGTATTATGTGGATGATGCCCTGAATAATAACATGTGCCCTGTTGCACAAGCTGAAGATGCACTTGTGGAATTTATTTTATTCCAATTTATGAGGACTGCTGCACACAAATAGATTATTGTAGTGTCTGTGATTAATGGGACACCACACGGCTGCATGGACTTCATAAATCATTTGATGCAATGTCTGAGTGAATTTTACTTGCAAAATCAGTTTCAATCAGCTTGGCTTGAAAACTAGGGAAAGCAGAAGGCAGTGTCTGGTTGTGGGAGGTATCGAGGTGGTGCAGCAGTCAGGACTGTGTCCAGTTTTATGTCTCTCGTTATCAGTGATGTGGAAGAGTGATTAAGCAGCATGTTAATTAAACCTGCAGATGAAATTAGAAATGTCACAAATGTGGAGAAGGCCAGGGAAGTGATACAAATTGGCCTGAAGTGATAAGTGTGGCTTGAAGTAAAGGCCAAAATTATAAGAAGTATAGATTTGAATATGCACACACACGCATACCCACATATGAACCCAGATGTGATCCAAAAAGTTGATCAATTTTATAACTTTCTCAGGATCTTGTGAAAGCAGTTTGTAATGATGAATATAAAAAAATGACTTTGGGTTTTTTATTCAAAGATCAATATTGAGCATTTGTTTTATTTTCAAAATAATGATTTCTTTGCTTTTTTGATACATAAGTAATACACATTCAACACGGAAGAATAAGAAGCCACATATCAGCAACAGTTAAAAACATTTTCAATAATCCCTCCATTTGGTAGGACACATAATCATGTTTTGCCTATTCAATTTGGTATTCAGCTTTATTCACGTAAGAATATTTCTTCTTTAAAAGGCTAGTTTTCTGAGAACCTTGACTGGTACCTAGCTTCCTCTGGTTCATTGAATTTGTTCTCTTCATTTGTAGTAATTAGAAACTCTGAGAAAATGACAAAGGGCTAATATTTGTAAAGGCAAAAGCAGGAGAGAAGACAAGGAATTCTCCTTGAATACTCTACCTGCTACTCAGAATTTCCTGATGTTACCAGCTATCCATCCATTTCTCTGAGCCCTGATGGGTCAGTCTTTTACCAAGGGCACAGTCGCAGAATCCCTTTACCTTTCGTGACCCTGGGGGGAGGTTAGCCTCCAATCCTGGGAATTATTTGCATTTCAGCAGAATTGTCATTATGAATGCTACTGTTTTCACAAGTGATTTAAAAAGAAAAGGAAAGTCCTACACTAAAGATTATTCACAGTGGTCAAGGATGGCAGTAATGTAAGATGAATAACCTTCTGCGGGAGGGTTTAGAAGGGGAATGAAGAGGGGGAGGAACAGAAAGAGAGAGAAGGGAAAGGTAAACGGAGAGAAGGAAGGAAGAAAGTCCATCAGTCTGTTTCATTTCCTCTTGAAATGAAGATCTGCACTTGCAGGAAGGTGTGTGTAAGATGGAATGTTATCTCTAAGGAAAACTGAATAAATAAAATAAAAGCCTAATTTAAACAAACATAGGCAGAATCTGAATTCTATCATGAATCAAACCTGAAAGTATAGGAGGAGAATTGTCTAATAAAATCAAGGGAAACCAAAATTATTCTGGGAGTTAATTTAGGAGCATTGAATTTGGCATCAGGTAGACTTAGCGGAGCACAGCTTCCTCTTCCCTGGCTATTTGTTCTTGGCGAGAAGGACCATAGCCTGGCTGACCTGGGTTAACCTGTCCTCTCAGTGGCCAGATGAAAAGGAAAGAGCCTTGAGCAGGAGTCAGGACACCTGGATACCAGTTTCTGATTTTTCCACCAACCACTTGGCTGTCATTAAACGACTCCTATCACCCCTGTGGGCCTCAGTTTTCTCATTTATGAAATGAAGAGTTTGCACTGGAACATCTCTAGCATCCTCTTCAACTAGACTTGAGGCTCCAAATCTTGGCTACATATTAAAATTACCTTGAGAACTTTAAAAACCTACCAGGCAAGGGTCTTCCTCCAGATCATTTATATAGGAGTCTCTGGAGTAGAACCAGCCTAGGTATTTTTTAATTCCAATGCATTACCAAGGCTAGAAATATCTAAATGGTACTAGATGATTTCTTATTCTTAAAAAAATAAGAAAAATAATAGGTAGCATTTGTTGGTTGCTTACTATGCACCAGCAGCACTTTACATATGGTACCTCATTTAATTCCTAGAAGGACTCCAGGAGTTAAAACTTACCATTTCTCTGTACCACAGATGCAGAAAGTGAGGCTTAGAGTGGTAAGATCATTTGTCTGAAGTTACCTAGCCAGAAGTCTAGCAAGCTAGAAGTCTAGTTTAGGCAATTTGATTCAGAGGCCATGATCTGGTGTTCTGTTCCTTCCTTCATCTCAAGCAATACTGAAATACAGAAATCTGAACAGCCTCTTTTAAGCAGAGTTCAGCTTTGGATGTTTGATAGTATTAACAATTTTTCCCCCTAAAATAAAAGTGGGAATTTCTTTCTGATTCTTTTTCCTGTCTCTCCTTCTAATTTTATAATTCACTTGAATTTCCACTCAGAGTAAGTGCAAAAAGTGGCTGTGGTGCAAAGCATCTATTCAGGCATTGCCACAGTATTAACTACAACTTACACAATGTGCACTGTGTGCTGGTCACTGTCCTAAGTGCTTTTTGTGTTGCACTGTATTTTTCAAAATGACCACAGTCTTTTGAAGATCAGGAAGTAGAATCTGTTATTTTACCTCTTCATCCTGAACTTGGCCATATGACTTGCTTTGCCAATGAGATATTAGCAAATGTGACATAAAAAAAAAAAAAAAAAAAAAGGCTTGCAAAGCACTTGGGCACTCGTGTGCAACCTCACCCTCCACCCCAGCCTTTAGAGCCCTGTCACCATGTGAAGAAATCCAGGCTGGACAACTATGTTCTGGGGACACATGGCCCAGTCATCCAAGCCAAGTGCAAGACATAGGAGTGAAGCCATCTGAGACTAAGAGGCCTGAGTGACCTGCCTGCCAACTGCCAGCACACAAATGGGCCCAGGTGAGACCCCCAGAACTGCTCAGTTGAACTCAGTGCGAACTTTCAACCTAAGGAATCATGAGCTGATAATTGTTTTAAACCGTTATGTTTTGGGAAAATTAACCGATATATCAATTTCTTTATTTCTTATAGAACACTACGAAGTAGATTTTGTATCTCCATTGTATAGGTGAGGAAACCGAGACAGACAGGTTATAAGTAATTGTCCGAAGTCATTTGCCCCATGCTGTGAATCCAGAGTCACGCTATAGAATCATGTTTTCAGTGTCTGTGCTCTGCTGTCTGGTGAGTGTGCATCTAAGTGTATGCTTTGCTGTACTTGATGACTTGGGTGAGCAACAGCCAGCAAAAATCAGAACAAAGCAAAGCAAAAGAGGGAGGAATTTTACCATCTCCATCCCCACATTATTCCAGTGTTTATCTCTGTCTTTCCTTCACCCATTTGTTCTTTCAGTATTTATTAAGCTTCTACTATTTCCTAGTCCCTGTTCCAGGTACTAGGGCTAAAAAGATGAATTCAACACATTCCTCACCCACAGGGAGGTCACAGATTATCAAAAGAAACAGTTGTGCCAATATATAATTGCAACTCAAGATGAGAAGTACTATTAAATGGGCTTTCAGAAAGTGCTGCCATGGTGCAAGGGGGAAAATGATTAACTTTCCTTAAGAGGATTGGGGAAGTCAAAGCTTGCCCACTGTCATTGCCATTACGCCTATTATTTTCCATATTCTCTTTATGTATTCATTTTAAAAGTGCTTCTTTACTGACATTTACTTAGTATTTCTTCCCTCTTTTTCTCCTTCCTTGCTCTTTTATTCCTTTCTTTCTCCCTTTCTTCTTTTTTCCTTTCTTTTTTCAGGTGTCTATTGCATAACTACTTTGTTGTCAGGAACACTTTCTTAATGAACAAAAAGGACAAAGTCTCTGCTTTTACTGAGCTTATACTGAAATAAATGGAGAAAGATCACAAATCAATGAGAAAAAAATTTATTTTACTGGTAATAAATGCTTTTTAGAGAATTACAATTGATGACGTGATGGTCATCCCAGATAGACTAAGTAGCAATTTTAGATGGGGTTGTTAGAGAAGATGTTTTTGAGTAGGGAATCTTCAAGCTGAAGAATGAATGACTAGAAGTGAACCATTCAAGGTTGAGGCAGAAAAGTATTCCTGGGCAGAGGAAAGAGTTAGTAACAGACCCTATACTGAGAAAAGGCTTGGAGACATGAGGACCTGGTGAGGGATGGGGAGGTGGGTAGATGACAGAGAACAGGACATTTTGACAAGGGAGGAAGAAGCAGAGTCAAGGATGTGGAGATCCTGATGAATTGCTGCTGCGATGGATATCAGAGTAGGTGAGCTGTAAGGAGAGAAGGATGTGAGCAGAGAACAGAACTCTTAGAATAGATTTTTAGAGGAGCTATAATTATCAGTGATGACAAGGTCAAGAGTATGAACATGACAGCGAGTGGGTGAAGTAGCATGGAGAAATATTGGTTGACCGAGTTTCATTAAGAAAAAAATTAAGAAAACTCAAAAACTGAATAAGAACAGTCAACTGCAAAATGCTAAGAGATATTTTTAAATGGCACAATGACATGTACGATTGTGCCAAATTGTAAACAAATACTTATTCCAAAGTGTGCGTTATTATTATATGTCAACTAAAAATGAAAGGGGGAAAAAGATGCCCCCAGTTTTTCAAATAATAGTCAACATTCATGAATATTTTATAGCTACAGTAGATTTCCCTTTATCTGTAGGTTTGCGTTATGAAGTTTCAGTTACCTATAGTCAACCAAGGTCTAAAACTATTAAATAAAAAATTCCAAAACTAAAAAATTCATAAGTTAAAACAGAACAAATAAAAAAAACCTGTACATATTTTTTTCCAGGGGACTTGTGATTTAACTTCAAATAAGAATTTTGAATAATGTTTTGGGTTTTAAATGTTGAATTCAAATATTGAAATGGGTGACAGATACCCCAGATATCCTGACTTGATCACGATACATTCTATGCATGTAACAAATACTCACATGTACCAATAAATATATAAAATCTTTTGCATCAATTAAAAACTTCAAAAACAATATGTGTTGGAATTGGTTACAAGGGAGCTTTTAAAATTATTTTCATGAGGCAATAATTCAAAGAGAGAAAGTATAACCTGTGACAGGCATTCTCAGCCATTTAGGCCCCCAGTGTCACTTCTAATAAGAAACATTTTGTAAGGTCTTCTTTGCCGCCTTACATGTAATTTATAGCTAAATACTATGTATGTCAATATATAAGTGCTTATGCACAATTACATTAGAACAGCGGTTCTCAACCTGTGGATCACGACCCATAGGAACTGTATTAAAGGGTCGTGGCATTAGGAAGGTTGAGAACCACTGCTTTGGAAGACACAGAAAAATAGACAGTTGCTTGCACCTAGGCATAGCACCTCCAGAGAATTTAACAGATATCAATACAGATCAGGGCAGGTGTGTTATGTCAGTAACTTAAATTCCGGGAATAGCATTACTCTGAGTGATACTGCTTTTTTCTAAAAAGGCAAAGAGCCATTTACCAAGCAAGAACTCTTGGTACAGTTCTAAACTTAAAAAAGAACAGCCTTCTCTTCACTTGATAGTTGCACTCCTAAAAAACTTGGTATATATTAAAATTACAAAAATGCTTTATGTTTATATGTAAGACAGAACTAGATTCTAGAATAGGAAATTACCATTTTTTAAGCTATGTGAAAAATATAGCAAGACATTAAGACATAGTACAGGACAGAGAATTCTCTGTTTAAAGAACTGGTCTATAAAGTGTTAGAAGCATATCTTTCTGCCCATTGAATGCCAGGAGATTTACCCCTCAATAATCATTATAGCCACAAAATACTGTCCCATAAATTTGGAAAAACTGATATGTGGATCTCACCACATACTAGACGGAGAGTTTGTTTAATTAGTCTAACATGCAGCATGAGTTGAATCACTAGTATAGGGGAGTAGGAGTAAGTAAGAGTTAGGAGAGAACTCTCTGCAGTGAAGGATAGACCCTTTATGTTACATCAAGACCATCAAGAACAGTTGTGCAGGTTGCGCACTGCATAGGCCCAGAGGGTACTGATTACAAAGACCATGAGGCACGCTTTCCCTATCACATAGAAACCATAATCTTGTTGGTGGCCCACAGGAAATTACATGCGAAAAAGCTGCAGTCTCCCCTTGGTTTTGCTCTAGTTTCGCTTTCTGTGGTTTTGGTCACCTCTAGTCAAATGTGGTCCAAAATTATTAAATGGAAAACTATTCATAATTAAATTGCACGCCATTCTGAGTAGCATAATAAAATCTCACACTGTACTGCTCCATTCTGCCTGTGATGTGAATCATCCCTCTGTCCAAGGTAGCCACACTGTATACACTACTCATCCATTAGTTACCGAGTAGCAGTCTTGATTTCTAGGTCGACTTTTGCAATATTGCAATGCTTGCATTCCAATAACTCTTATTTTATTTTGTAAATGGCCCCAAGATGCAAAAGTAGTGATGCTGGCAATTCAGATATGCCAAAGAGAAGCCACAAAGTTCTTCCTTTAAGTTAAAAGGGGAAAGTTCTTGATTTAAGAAAAGAAGAATTATATGCTGAGTTTGCTAAGATTTACAGTAAGAACAGATCTTTAATCCTTGTCATTATGAGGAAAGAAAAGGAAATTCGTGCTACTTTTGTTATTACACCTTTAACTGCAAGAGTTACAGTCATGGTGTGCACTAAGTGCTAGGTAAGATGGAAAGGGCACTAAATTTATCACAGGCATGTATGTATAGGAAAAAACATAGTCTATGTGAGGTTCAGTACCATCTGCAGTTTGAGGAATCTACTGGAGGTCTTTAAAAGTATCCCTTGCAGATAAGGGAAGACTAATATATATTATACACTTACTTCAGGTGATGGAGTTCATCTTTAAACAACTTTAATGTAGTAGTATTTATAATGTGTCTCTTTTCATAAAGGCCTACATGACTTATTGTATATATTAAAAATTAAGCTCTTAGTCTGGGTGCAGTGGCTCATGCCTGTAATCCTAATGCTCTGAGAGATGGAGGTGGGTAGATTGCTTGAGCTCAGGAGTTTGAGACTAGTCTGATCAAGGCTGAGACCCCATCTCTATTGAAAATAGAAAAACCAGTGGGGCATGCCTGTAGTCCCAGCTACTTGGGAGGCTGAGGCAAGAGGATTGCTTAAGCCTAAGAGTTTGAGTTTGCTGTGAGCTATGATGCCACAGCACTCTACCCAGGGTGACAGTGAGATTCTGTCTCAAAATACATACATAAAGTTTTTAAAGTTGTTCAAAAATTTAAAATCCCACATCTCACAAATTCACAACCCACATGCCAACTTTCTTCTTTTCTAAGAAACCCTATTCTATCAGAAGGTGGAGTAAAACAAGCCTTCTGGTACACAGAACAAGGAAGGAACTTTCTGAACTAGAGAGTAGAAATCGCAGATGTTCTTGGAAAAATAGTAGGCATGCTACTATATTAGAATAATCATAGATATGGAGATACTACACAGAGAAATGAGGGACTGATTATTTTATATTACAAAGCAATTCTTTACAAAGTGGATCTCTGATTTACAAAGGGGTTTACCTCATGCACCTTAAACAAGCTTCTTTATTACAATATTTTGTTGGGGCACAGTGAAGAATCTGAACGCTCATTTAACAGCATGTATTAGTTTCTACAATGTACCTTTCATTATGCTAGGTTCTGGATTTGTTGATGAAGACAAGACACTCTCTCTGCCCATGAACAGCTTCCAGTTTGTGAAGAACACGTATAAACTGACGATTCGAACACAGTATCACACGTGGTGAGGTAAAAGTTGTGACTTAAGTGCCCAGCGGAGAATGCATGTCAGTCAGTCTGAAGGAGGTGGTGAGAGCCTCTCCAAAGGCGTGGTATTGAATTCAGTCTTAAAAGACTAAGAGGACATTTGTCTTCTAGAAAAGTGAGAAGAGGAGCCATCTAGGTGGAGGAAATAGAAGCCGCAGAGGCACAGACGAGTGAATTGTCAGACAAGTAAGGCTTCCAAGTGAATTGGCAGAAATGGAATGTTGGGGGTAAGGGGGCCAATAGCAATGAAGTTCAGGAGACAAATTTGTTCCAGGCTATAGAGGGCTTTGGAGATCATATAAGGAGTCTGGACTCAATGCTGAAGGAAACTGTAAGTCTATAGGAGCTTTTAAGCAGAGGATGATAACAATTTTGTTCCTTAGGGGAAATCACTGACAGCTGTATAGACAATGGACAGCAAAGGGAAAAGACAGATGGTGCAGAAGACTTTCTAAATGCCGGTGTTAATGGGCACCGTGCTCTGCTGGTTTTCATGTGTAGATTCCACCCTCTGCATTGAGCCAGAAGGAGAGCCACAGGCAGGAAGGTGGGTTGGAAATGAAGCATGAAGGTGGCTGGTGGTAAGTAGACAGCTGACAGACTGAGCCCAGAACCGTCAGTCAGTAAGGACTGAGTCTGCTGATGTGAGTTCAGTCCAGAGAGGTGCATGGAAGCCAGAATCAGGAATCTAGCCTGGCAGAAACGGAGCAACAGAGACAAGGAATAAGGGACAGGAATCCAGGTCAGAGGGTCTGGGAAAGAGGCGAACAGGCGTTAGGCAAGAGGTTGGAGTGTTAAGAATGGAACTGGATAATAACCCTGCCTTGGCCCCTGGAGCGTCAGTTCATATCAGGATCACTTGCAGGCCTTTTTAAAATACAAATTCCTGGGAGTTTCTGAAAGCCTGAAATAGGCCTAATATTTGGCATTTTTGCAAGTACCCAAGTGATGCCGATCCTGGTTATCCACGGATTAAACGTAGAGTAACAGGCTCTAAGAGGACTTCTAGCTCTATAAGAATCCTGAATTGGCTTCAGGATTTTAAAACATGTGAGTCTTCAGGTGTAGATATTTAGTTATCAGACTTCCACCTACTGTCTGAGTAGGTGGAAGACCAGACCCTGACAGATCAAACATACAGTCTGAGGGCACCATGCAAAGTAGGCAGCTGTTCATGAAGACCAAGTTCAATTTGATGAAAAAAAAATTTTTTGGTTCCTCTTCTTTGTGGGTAGCTGCTACAAAATGGGACTAATGGTTGAGGAGAAGTGAGAGGAAGGGACAGGCCCAAGCCAGCACTGTGCTCAGACAACATTGGATCTCTCAGGCTAGAAGCTGGGGTTCTGCCCACCCAACCCACTGCTCCGGCAGCCACTCAGGGAACATCTGGGCCTCTGTGGGATGAGATGACGAAATTCAGCCTCAGTATGAAGCCTACCAGTTTTCCTGGAGCCCTCTTAAAATGGAACCGATGAATTTTGTTGCACTATTATTTAATTAAAAAAACAAATGTAGGTGCACATAATCAAATTCTTGAATTGACTAAATTATTGTGCAAGTTTTAATATGACAGACTGAAGAGGCTTCCAGAAACTAGGCCACGTATTTTGGAGAGCTGCCAGTAATTATGTGGCACGAATGCATATATAAGCAAGATGTTAATGTTCAATGTTTTTTCCTTCTCATTTTTCTTTTTTTACTTAAGCTGGAGGTAACAGTAACACTGAAGTCATAAGCAGTCCAACCCGAGCAACAGATGGCAATTTGCTTAAATTGCAAGATGGATCTGAAATTGGAATTGATTAAAATACTAGTGCCTATAGTCAATGAAAAGGGGTTGATTGATTTTCTAAGAGCCTTCAAATATGGAAATTATTAATCAGTGAGTCTGCTAGTTTATCACTAGGTATTAGAACATACAAACACCAAATTCCTCTAACATTCTTACCTACGCAGCACAAGTTCCTTCAGCTGCATAAGCAAACATGAACTCTATTTCCACATCAATGAATAAACATAAAAGGTAATCAGAGCAATAGATCACCACAAGCAGTGTGGAGTATACACAAAGTGCTCATGGGTATTTGCTGAATGAACGAGTGAGCCCCAAAACAGAAGGTGGAGGGAACTGTCAGCCTGGGACTGAACCAGGACAATGAAGACAGAGAAAATGTTCACGTTTGGCTACAGAATTCCAAATGTAGAAAGCAAGAGTGGGGGATATGGAATCAGAAAGAGTGGATTTTGGGTCAGGAAGAAGCTTTAAGAGAATGAGCACAGCAGAAAATTGAGTGACTGAACTCTTGATGAAAAGCGTGTTAGCAAAGCAGCTCTTCAGACAAGGAATGGAGCAAAATCAGCATTGACATAAACAAGGTCTTGGTTCTATTAATAATTATCTGGCAAGCAACTGCTGCAGATCTCCAAGACGCCGAGTGGGAGAGGCTGGATCTATGGTTTTGGAGACTACTTACTTCCTCTTGAAGGTGCTTAGGGAAAAGTTAGTGTTGGAAAGCTTGACATATTGGGGATACCAATTTATCTAACAATGGTTTATTGATCAGGCACAAATATTTTTCTTGATACCAAAGTGAATAACATAAAATTCCTGTCTTTAAGCATCATACAATCTATATGGGGAGACCATATATGTTCAGAAATAATTATATGATGGGAGAAAACTTTGATAAATGCTCAGAATGAGTTGGAATATTCATTCATTCATTTTTTAAAACATGTGCAATCAGTAATTTTAATATATTCATATGCACAAATAGTGCAACTATCATGAGTATGCAATTCCACATTTTCATTACCCCAAAAGAAACCTCATTATTTATTAGCAGTCATTTTCCACTCTTCTCTCTCTAGACCCTGAAAACTTCTCATCTATTTTCTGTCTCTATGATTTCACTGTTCTTAAGTGATTCTCCAAAATAAACTGACCATCAATGTAGAATTTATTTCTGGACTCTAAAATCTATTCCAGCGATGCTTCTGGTTGCCTTTCTGCCAGCATCACGCTTTCCTCATTCACTGTAGCTTTGTCATAATTTTTGAAAACAGGAAATTTGAGTCTCCCAACTATGTTTTCAGATTCTTTTGGTTATTCTGAATCTCTTGCATTTCCACATAAATTTCAAGATCAGTTGATTAACTGCTGTAAAAAAGTCACCTAGGATTTTTTTTTTTATTAAATCATAGCTGCATACATTGATATGATCATGGGGCATCATACACTAGCATCACAGACCATTTGACACATTTTCATCACTCTGGTTAACATAGCCTTCCTGGCATTTTCCCAGTTACTGTGCCAAGGCATTTACATTCCACATTTACTAAGCTTCACATATACCCTTGTAAGATGCCCCGCAGGTGTAACTCCACCAGTACCCCTCCCTCCACCCACCTCCCCCCCCTTTCCCCCTTTGTCACCTAGGATTTTGATGCAAATTCCGTTTAATCTATAGAGCAATTTTTTGAATATTGCCATTTTAAAAATGATAACCTTGCCAATCCATGATCATGGGATGTATTTTCATTTAGATATTCCTTCATTTCTTTCAACAATACTTTGTATTATTTGGAGTATAAGTTTTGCATTTATTTTATTAGACTTATTCCTAGGTATTTTATTCTTTTTGATGTCATTGTTTAAATGGAATGTTTTTCTTAATTTCATTTTCAGATGATTCACTGATCATGTGTAAAAATGCAATATTGACTTTTGTATATTGGTCTTGTATTTTGCAACCTTGCTCAACTTGTTTATTAGCACTAGTAGGTTCTTTGGTGGATTCCTTAGGACTGTCTAGATATAAAATCATGACATCTGCAAATAGAGATGATTTTGCTTGTTCTTTTTCAGTAGGGATGCCTATTATTTTCTTTTCTTGCCAAATTATCCTGACTAGAACCTCTAGCAGAATGTTGAATAGAGGTATAGAGAGTGGATATATCTGTTTCATCTTTGATTTCAAGGGAAAACTTACAGTTTTTTTTCATGCAATAGAAGGTGGACTGTGGTTTTGTCATATATGTTCTTTATCAGGTTAGGAAAATTGCCTTCTATTCTCAGTTTTTTCAGTAATTTTATTCATGAAATGTTGGTGGATTTTTTCACATGATTTTTTGTATCTTTTGAGGTGATCATGCAGTGTTTGTTCCATATTCTATTAAAATGGTATATTACAAGGTTGATTTTTACATGTTGAATGAACTTTGGGTTCCTGGGATAAATCTCACTTGGTCACTTTTTATATGTTGCTGTATTTTGTTTTCTAGTATTTTGTGGAGGAATTTTGCATCTATGTTCATAAAGGTTATTGGTGTATAGCTTTCCTTTCCTGTGCTGCCTTTGTCTGTTTTGAAATCAGAGTAATACTTTGGAATCCTACTTCTTAATCAATTTTGATAGTTTGTGTTTGTCTACAAATTTATTATTTTATCTAGATTATTCACTTTATTTGCATACGATTATAACCTTTATATTATATGCCTTACAACCCTTTTTGTTTTTGTAAAGTTGGTAGTAACGTTTCTTCTTTGATTTCTAATTTTAGTAATTTGAGACTTTTTTGCCTGGTTCTTGGCCCAGTCCAGCTCAACACCTGTCAGTTGTGTTAATCCTTCCAAAGAACCATATTTTAATTTTGGTGATTTTATCTATTGTTTTCCTGCTATTTATTTCATTTATTTGCACTTTAACATTTATCATTCCTGTACTTCTGCTTGTTTTAGTTTCTAGTTTCTTAAGATGTAAGGTTAGGTTAGTGCTTTGAATATAGGTATTTATAGCTATGAACATCCTTCTAAGTAAGCACTGCTTTTACTGTTTCCCCTAATTCTGATATGTTGTATTTTCATTTGTATTTGTTTCAATGAGTTTTCTATTCTCTTTTGATTTCTTCTTTGACCCATTGAATATTTAGGAATGAGTTGTTTAATTTATATTAGTAAATTTCTCAAATTTTGTTCTGGCACTGACTTCTAATTTTATTCCTTTGTGGTGGTAAACGTATTTTGTATTATTTATCTTCTTTTAAATTATTGAAGTTTATTTCATGTTCTAACGTGTGGCCTGTCCTGGAGAATGATTCATGTGAACTTGAGAAGAAGTATAGATGTAGATGTCTGTTACATCTAGTTGGTGTGTAGTGCAGTTCAAGTCCTGTATTTCCTTGATCTTCAGTTCTGTAATTCTTTCCATTACTGGAAATGAAGATTGAAGTCTCCAGCTATCCAGGTTGAATTATCTATTTTCTATTCATTAATGTCAGGGTTTTTTCCCATGTATTTTGGGCCCAGGATTTGGAAATTTTTGAGGCCTGAAGGAAATATGTGCTCTCGTAGACACACACACACACACACGACTAGGCATGTGTGCACTCAAACATACCCACACAGGCTGCCTTAGACAACCTGTTCTTCTGCTTTCTATGTCTCCTCAAGAAACACTTAGGAAACAGGCAACAGTTAAATAAGTTACCAGGTAAGTGCCAAGAAATTCTCTGTTTGAATAGACAGTTTGGAGCAGCGAATCAGGAAGGAGGGTGGAGTGGAAGACAGAATTATCTTTCTGTTCCATGAAACATCATATTGCAGCATCTGTCAATAAAGAAATGAAGTACTACCTCAGTGGTCCAGAAAACTAGGAGGCTGTTTGAACTTGTGTGTTTTCAAAGTCACACTGGAACCTTGAGTATAATATTCCCCAAGAGGCTAGTGCATGTCAGTGGAGGAAGTAAGATATTTGTCTTCCCCGGTCTGACATTCTCCAGGCATGCCAGGATTCTTTACCCGTCAATGGCAGGTAAATACAACACACACACACCCCTGAATGTGTATTTATGGGTGCCTAATTATACATACATTTAACTTCCATGATTTCACCTCAAAAGACTAGCGATATAATCTAAACTTTTCTAGTAAAGCGAACTTTTCTTGTATTGATTTATATATATGTATATATATGTGTGTGTGTGTATGTGTATGTATATATATATAAAATTCTTTTTTTTTTTTTTTTCATTCTTTGGCCGGGGCTGGGTTTGAACCTGCCATCTCCGGCATATGGGGCTGGGGCCTACCCCTTTGAGCCACAGGTGCCGCCCTTGATTAATATTTTTAATTAGGCTGGGTGCTATGGCTCATGCCTGTAATCCTAGCACTTTAGGAAGCCAAGGGGTATGGATTGCCTGAGCCCGAATTTGAGACCAGCCTGAGCAGGAGCAAGACCATCTCTACTAAAAATAGAAAAACTAGTCTCTACTAAAAATAAGCAAAAAAACTAGCCAGGGATTGTGGCGGGTGCCTGTAGTCTAAGCTACTTGGGAGGCTGAGGCAAGAGGATTACTTGAGCCAAGAGTTTGAGGTTGTTGTGAGCTATGATGATGCCACGGCACTCTACCCAGGGTGACAGAGACTCCATCTCAAAAAAAAATTTTTTTTTTAAATTAATATCTCTTCTTGGGAGGTTGAGTTTTGTAAATTTATTTTCATTTTGCTTAATTTATCTTCTTCATTCAAAAAGTGGCCATAGGTTTATTGAAGATTTTCTACAAGTATTATTATTCTCAAATCAACTTTTGATAAATATTGAGTGACACTCAGCTCAAATTTCTCATCTCTGCTGTGAAAAGCACTAGGTAGAAGCTTTTGTGAATATTTTAAAAGATAACAGCTGAGTACTCTTCTACTCAGCAGAGCTTGGGATAGAGTTTCTACACTCTAATGAAAACTGAAAAACCTGAGAAGGACTCATATTCAGAATACAGACTATTCCTTCCCTAATCCCTTCCATGGAACCCTGCACAAAAAGCTGAGGAGAGATGATATGCCTGGTCTGAGCCAAAACTCTCCTCAAGAGGTAGTTTTATAGAGAACTCAAATTAACCAATGAGAAAAGAACAACCAATGCCACTTCTTTGTGGGAAAGAGACTTGAACAGAAACTTCTCTGAAGATGACAGGAGAATGGCCAATAAACACATGAAAAAATGCTCATCAACTTCAATCATCAGAGAAATGCAAATCAAAACTACTTTAAGATATCACCTAACTCCAGTAAGATTAGCCTACATCACAAAATCCTCAAACTATAGATGTTGACATGGATGTGGAGAGAAGGGAACACTTCTACACTGCTGGTGGGATTTTTGGAAAGAAGTATGGAGAATTCTCAAGGAAATAAAAGTTACTCTACCATTTGATCTTGCAATTCCATTACTAGGTATCTACCCAGATTAACAAAAATAATTTTACAAAAAAGACATTTGTACCAGAATGTTTACTGGAGCCCAATTATAATTGCCAAGTTGTGGAAGCAGCCCATCAACCCATTTGTTAACCCATGAATGGATTAACAAATTGTGTTTATTTGTTATAACTACAATTGGTTAATCTCCATCATATTTATCTCCAAACATATTTATATCATGGAACACTATGCAGCTATGAAAGATGGAGACTTTATATCTTTTATCATTATCTGGAAAATATTCTTCTTAGTAAAGTATCTCAAGAATGGAAAATAAAGTATCCAATGTATTCAATACTATTATGAAATGAATATATAATCACTTACACATCATATGAATGATAAAACACAAATGTAGTCCAGAAGGAAAGACGGAAGGGGAAGGAAAAAGGCAAGTGGAGGGAGGGTATTTGGTGGGATTTCACCTAATGTTCACATACAAGGATACATTTCAAAACAACTAAAAGTGCATTATAAATGTCTTATCACAAAAAATAAGTAAGCGAGGTGATAGTTATGTCAATCAGTTTGATTTAAACATTCTACATTGTATATCAAATCATCACATTGTACTCCATAAATGTATACAGTTATGATTTAATAAAAATTAAATTAAAAAAAGAGGTAGACTTTTTTCTATTGCTGGGGATTCATTGAGGGTACAAAGATCCAGTTTACATTAATTGCATTTGTCAGGCAGAGTTCCTCTTATAAATGTGTTCCTCCCCCAGGAAGTGTGCCAAACACCGTGACCACCCCCCCTTCCTTCTCTCCACTTCCTCACTCCCCCACCATCCATATACTAGGTCATTAATTGTCCTCCTATAAAAATTGAGTACATTGGATTCTTGCTTCTCTATTCTTGTGATGCTTTACCAAGAAGAGTGTGTTCCATCTCCATTCAAGTTAGTACAAAAGATGTATAGTCTTCATCTTTTTTAGTGCTGAATAATCTTCCATGTTATACATATACCACAGCTTGTTAATCCATTTCCGGATCGGTGGGCATTTAGGTTGTTTGCACATTTTGGTGATTGTAAATTGAGCTGCGATGAACAGTCTAGTGCAAATGTCCTTATGACAAAAAGATTTTTTTTTCTTCTGTGTAGATGCCTAGTAATGGGATTGTGAGATCAAATGGGAGGTCTAGTTTGCGTTCTTTGAGGATTCTAAGAATTCTATGTCCTTCCAAAAAGGTTGTATTAGTTTTGTATTCACTCACAAAATGTGAAGTATGATATTCAGACCCTAGAAGTTTTGTATCGAATCATATCCACTATATTATCAATCTAGAACAACTTCATAGGAAGTATAACCAAAAGCCCAGTTAGGACATGAAATAATGTATTAAAATAATAGCTGAGTGTATTACCTTGGGCAATCTAATAATTACCTACAAAATACCCACCTAAGTGCTTGAATCAATTACTTTTCTCTATAGGCTTTTAATCTAGGCCAGTGAATGTTGCGATAGGGCCTGTGTTGTGGACTTCTTCAGAAACAATGCCCTGGCCCTTGGTTGTTTGACTATAACTCTTTACTATAGAAATTAAGGCCAACTGCCTATTAATGGAGCCACCTACACATGTGGGGATACTTATCTTTATTATTTTATTTTACTTTGGGGGGATTGCCTTATTACAATATTGATTAAAAGGAAGATGAAACATGTTTTCATTCTTTTCCATTTGAAATTACTTCTCCAAAAAGATCTTTCAAATAACATTTAAAACATTTTGCTAATATCCATAAACCTGATTAGATAGCAAAACACAGGTTCTGTATTCATTTTAAAAATTGGGATTTTTATTGAGCTAATGCAACATGGGCCATAATTGACCTAGTATTGAGTCAATAGTGCTCTAAAAGGTAAATTTATATTGTTTTTATTTTAACAGAGTTTACTTTAGGGTGACAAAAGACATAAAGTTGTAGAAAGTAGAGGAAAAAAAATATGCCTAAAGCTTGACTGCTCTTTCAGTTGAATAGGTTTGGTGTGCATCAAGAAGGAAATTGTATGCCTTGAAGGTTAAACAACTTATAAGGTAATGGGTTGGAAGAGCTATATTCTAAATACAACCAGCTAGAGTCGTGTCTATAGAGATGACAAAGAGAAATGTGTCTGTAAATTATCAAGAGCCACAGTTAATTCCATGAGAGAGAATATTCACTGGACACTATTTGGCAGAAGCTTCTAAAAGCAATGATAAAATACATTGAAGTGATTCAGGTCACAGGTAAAAAAATGGTCTGGGACTTGCAAAGTTTGGGACTAGTTAATCTTTAGTTTATACAGTTGGGGAAACCAGATTTGCACTAGAATGTGAACATCTTTAAATTCTCCCACCAAATTCTTTTCTTCCAGTTTTATTTTCCAGAATCTTCTTTCATTACCTGTTTTGGTGGTCAAATTCATCATATTTATTCTGAAATTTTTTGGTCCTTAAAATGGAATTTAAATATTTAATACATTCAAGTTGGCTTCTTCCAATGTTCATTTTGCGTATAACCTAAACAGAAGTTTTTGCCAGCTTAGACCCTAGGAGCCTATTTCAGATGATCTATTGATAAGAGGAAGTAGAAACGCCTCTCTTAAGGCGCTGCAGAGGAGTTTTAAGTGGTTCTTGTATAGCAATAGATTACCAAGACAAGATGAACTTTCCTTAGTACATTGTAAACTTCTCAGCCTCCTAACTTTCCCAGTCTGGCCAGGAAGACAGATGGGCAACTGGACAGGTTCACCAATGTGAAGTGTTAAAGGCAGAGTGGAATCTTGTGGGCGTGAACTCTGGCATAAACTTGGAAGCATCCAACTACAAAATTCATCGGCCCTTTGAAATATATTGGGTTAGATATTGAACTTTGTTGATGCCTTTTGGATTCCATATTTGGACAAAATTATTTCTCTCGTACATCAGAAGCATCATCCTTTCATTCCGAGACTTCTATGGACTGGACAAATATTAAATGTTAATTTTCCCTATGGTTTAACAATGAGTGGTTATGGAACCAGGCAGTTGCAGCATTGGGATAAAGACCAATTAAAAGCTCAGTTTTTCATAGCTTATGAATATGTAGGAAGGAAAAAGCCTCCTTCGCAACCCACAGATGCACATTCTTCATTACTCTTGCTGCAGGAGGAGTTCAGGAACCACTAGGTGTCACTATGCACAGATCCCCACACTTGCAGATGCAAAGACAAGAATTATTCCTTTGTAAAGCTGTTCTGTTCTTTGGGAAACAAAGAAAAGATACCATATGCGATGAGTTTGATTCCCCTTTCCTCATCAGAGAAAGTCTTTAATTTACCTTTGATTTAGATCACAAAGAAAACTCTCTTGGGTTCCCTGTTCTCATGTCAATTTTCTTTTCTCTTCAGTTTACAGCTAAGGAAAAGCTGTTTTTTGATGAAGAAACACATGTTGAAGGCTGAAGAATCACTTGCTTTATGAACATTGTGTGTAGGGGGGGTTTCCTCTGGGAGTTGCAACCAATCAGGTCTGGAATCATCTCAGTTTCCTGAGCTCTTTCAGCAAAGGAGAATCTTTAGGAGAGGGGGGCTAATTTAGTGGCATGATTTGAGGCTATGACTGCAAGGATTTCTCCTGCCTTAAATATCTGCTTCCTTAATGGGTCCTTCCTACCTGGAGGGAAGGTTTCATCAATGAAATCTTACCTCTGGGTTAGGCACATTATATAAGTAGAAACATTGTGATTTAGAGGTACATGTGACATGGATCTCCTCATGGGCACATTAACATAAAATTGAGTTATGTAGCTATATTATGTAGCAGTTATAATATCTCTACGTCCCTTTGAAAGACACAGAGAATATGGATTTGGGAGAAGGTGTTTTAAATAATAGAAAAAGAAAGGAGGGACAGGTCTTGATCAGGACAATCAAACTGGACAGAATTAGGCTGCGGGAAACAAAGAGGCCAAGTTGATCAGGGTGCACAGGGACATGACTATCTATCATTGTTTCAAAGTTACCTATCTCTATCACCCTTCTGTAGGCACCCCTTTTCTCTCATCTAATTTGGAAGATCCAGAATGATCCTTATTTGGTATATATATAATGAAATAGTTGATGAAGTGCACAAGAATAGAAGTGTTTACTATGCACCAGGGACTGTATTTTGTGCATTTTTTGAAAATGACTTTACTTAAACTATTTCTCTGTAATAGATTTGGAACACAAAATATCAATACTTGGGCTTAAGTAACTAGTCTAAATGCTCATAACTGGAATGAAGCAAAGACAAGGTTAGAATAGATTAGAACCTTTCTTTGCCCTTAAGGTGATAAACCATTTGAATAAGCCTGCACAAGGACTCCACGATACTTAATAAGGACATTTATTGCAGCACTGTTAAATGAGAAAACCAGAAACAACTTCCATAAATGGGGTCGCGGTTAAAAAGAATATGCAGATGTTATAAAGAACAAGCTAGCTCTGTAAGTACTTGAAAGGAAAATTATTCAAGGTAGGTTTTAAGATGAAAGGGCAAGATGCAAAAGATTATGTATAGTATTATCAGGATCAAGATGCAAAAGATTATATATAGTATAGGTTTTAGGTTTTGAAAGAGGAATATATGTGTGTGTGTTTAGATTGTACTCTTTACAAAGGCAGACTTTTCTTTCCCTCTTTAGCTCACAGGTGTCATGTCATTATGCATTGCCTTGGGTGATGGTCAGAGCCCCCCAACGTGGGATGACTCCCACCTCTGAATGTTCTCAGTTTTGTGCAATCCCTTCCTTTGGATATGGGTGGTGCTTGTGACTTGTTTCCAATTTATACGATATGGCAAAAGTGATGGGATGTCACACTCATAGTAAGGTTTGATCAGGTTATGTCATGTAAGATTCTATTAGCAGACTGGAGCTGGAGATTCTCTTTGTAATCTCCATGAAATAAGTGGTTATGGTGAAGAAATCCTGGTGGGAAGGAACTGTAGACAGTCTCTAGAAATCCAGGTCATTTCTAGAGCCTGAGTTGGTCACCAGCAAAAACCCACAGGAAGCCGCAGGAAATGACTTCTGCCAAGAACTTGAATGGGCTCAGAAGAGGATTCCTCCACCAGCAGTCTCTAGATGAGAAAGTAGTCTGGTTGACACCTTGATGGCAGGTTCGTGAGATCCTGAAAAGAGGACTCTGCTAAATCAAGCTTGGACTTTTGACCCTCAGAAAGTGTGAGATGATATATGTGTATTGCTCTAAGCCACTAAAATTGTGGTAAATTTTTATGCAGTAGTAGAAAACTAATGTACCTGGTGTATCAAAATAACAGAAAGTAAAATGTGATTTTTATACAATTATTCGTTTTTAAATTTTTATGGTAGATATGTTTTGCTCTTATTATATTGTTTAATGTATTTTTAAAATCTACTGAACCTCAAGTTCATGACACCACATGAGTGAGTCAGACTTCTCAGTTCATGTTAGAATATTTTCATTGATTGTGAAAATGTCCCTACTTTATTTGTTTTATTTTATTTTTAATTTTTACTTCATTCTTTATGTCCACTTCTCCTATTTGATAGACATCCACTTATACATTTACATCTGTTTAGATATATAAACATATATTTAAATTTTTATAACAACATTTTTGTGGATTCATGTATTTTTAAAATACATAAGCAGAAGTCTGACTATAGATTTCATTCTGTTTCTGATTTTTTCTGATTTAACTAGGCTTATAGTATTTTAAAATGTTGTTGTCTATCAGCACAGTTCCTTTCTGATGACAGCTGATTAGTATTGTGTAACATAAATCCACTATATATGTGTGTGTATATATATATATATATATATATATATATATATATATATATATTTATTTATTTATTTTTTTTTTTTTTGCAGTTTTTGGCCGAGGCTGGGTTTGAACCCGTCACCTCTGGCATATGGGGCTGGTGCCCTACCCCTTTGAGCCACAGGCGCTGCCCATCCACTATATTTTATATAACCTTTCATCAGTGAGAGATACCCGTGTTGTCTCTAATTCCTATCACAACATCTTAGTGAAGTGAATAATTTCACTACTATCACACTATGTACTGTGGGCGTATGGAGCATATGCCAGGAATGAGACTGCTGGACCATAGTCATTATGTCACTTCATTTCACGAGGTCCTGCTAGTTGGCGTCCTGAATGGCATTTGCAGATGCCCTGCCCATAGTAGTGTATGATGGTTCCTGTTTTCCTGATCTCCCTGACTCGTGTTACCTGTTCTGTATAGTATTATCAGCATCAAGTTGCAAAAGATTACATACAGTATAGGTTTTGAAAGAGGAACATATATATTAGATTGTACTAATATGTTGTTGTGTTATGTTATCGTACTTTAAAACCCAAGTTTAGCTGTCTCCACAGTTCAGTGTTCTTATGTTTAAATGATACTCTAGTCATCAAGTTCTGAAGATATTCAGTGACATTTTTTAAAGTTGAAAAATACAAATATTCAAAAGTGCTAGATATTAACGTATTTAAAGTGAAAAGATAGGTTATAATCCAAATATTTTTTTGGTCCATTCCTGTTGGTTTCTCTACTTACACTTCCTTTTACCTGACTGGGAAAGAAAAATAGAGGTGTAGGAAGAGAGAAGGTTGGGAAGTTTGGAATATTGCACGGGGGCGTCAAGGAAACAAGTGTGTGTGTGTGTGTGTGTGTGTGTGTGTGTATCTATGTACAGACACGGGGAGAGGGAGAGAGGCTTAAGACATGAAAGAAAAAAATAACAAAAAACATCAAGAGAGAAGATGATGAGAGCAAAAGATAAGGAAGGGATTTTTGTACTGATACAAACTGAAAGGGTGGTTTTTATTATTACATAATAGATGTACATATTTTCAGGGTACCTGTGATATAGGTGTAAAGATCATATACAGTGTAAAGATCAAATCAAGGTATTGAGATATTCATCACCATAAATATTCATCTTTTCTTTTTGCTAAGAATAGTGGAATTATTCTCTTCCAGCTATTTTGATGGAAGAGATTTTTAATACGAGCTTATACACATGCGGTGAGGGGGAGGCAGGACGTCTGCTTCATCAGGTTGCTTAAGCCATCTCCATATATATTTAATAGAATAGAGCATTGGAGATTTACTGCTTCTAAAGAGCAATAATTTTTTTTTTTTAAGAATGGATCAGGGGAGTAGCGCCTGTAGCTCAGCGGATAGGGCGCAGGCCACATACACCATCAGGGGAGTAGCGCCTGTAGCTCAGCGGATAGGGCGCAGGCCACATACACCAGGCCTGGGGTTCAAATCCAGCCCAGGTCTGCCAAACAACAATGACAACTACAGCTTAAGCCCAAGAGTCTGAGGTTGCTGTGAGCTT
>CAUYPK010134931.1:0-36922 GCA_963574355.1 Loris lydekkerianus
GTGAGGCAGAATCCTGAGATTAGATTGTATAAAAGTTTTTCATATTGCTGTGAGCAATGATTCCAAAGCACACTAACGATGGTGAAAAACTGAGATTGGGCCTCCCCCCCCCCCAAAAAAAAAAAAAAAAAAAAAGAACGAAAGAAAAATAGCTAGCTGTGGTGGGTGGCATGTGCTATCGTCCCTGTTACTTTGAAAGCTGAGCCAGGATTATCATTTGAGCCCAAGAATTTTAGGTTGCAGTGAGCTATGATGATGTATTGTAGCCCAGGCAACAGGGTAAGACCTTGTGCCTGCTTGGGGCACTTTTCATAAAACCATACAAATCTGGTCCTAGAAAGAATCCCAAAGATGATCTTGAACAGCGTTTTTTACTTTCAGCTTTCCTAAACCAACTAATCTTACTTGACAAGCAATGTGTTGAAACAGATAAAAGGCATAGTTGCTTATCAGGATTAAAGGAATAACAGGTTTAGAGATTGGATGGTTGTGACAGTCTTTTTGTAGGTGCTGTCATGTCCTATTCCTTCTCATACTTACCTCTTCCATAGTCTTCCCCATTTATAAATTCACAGTTTGCTCACCAATTTAAAGTTCATGTGTCTATTTTCACTTCCACTTTCCAATTGCGAAGGTTTATGTGGAGAGATGGGATTTTTCTGAGGTTGTACTTACCTGAAAAATTGGAAGCATAAAGAGGATTGCATCTCCAGCCTTCAGACCATTTATTTTTACTACATGTATCTGTCTCTTAACTGAAGGTCTTCAAAGATTTGCGGCGGGTGGAGAGGGTGTGCTACAGAGTTCAGTGTGCAGGGGCATTATCATAGCTCACAACAACCTCAAGTTCCTTGGCTCAAGCCATCCTCCTGCCTCAGGCTCCTGAGTACTACAAGCATGGCATCACCACACCTGGCTAATGTAGTAGAACCTCCGTAAGTTGACCACGCAAGGGACTGTAACAAATTGGTTAACATATGGAGGTCGTCTGCGTAAAGAACTAAGCCCTACTGTACTGATACAAACATGTGGTGCTTGTCTATGAAAATTACGTCAGCTTAAGGAGGTGGTCTACTATAGAGGTTCTACTGTATTTCTATTTTTTTGTAGAGGTAGGATTTCTCTTTGCTTCGGCTGGTCTCAAACTCTTGGCTTCAAGTGAGCCTCTCACCTAGGCTTCTCAAAGTGTTAGAATTACAGGTTTGAGCCCAAGCTGGTCCCAAAGCATTTTTAAATGTTTTTGAGGGAAGTCAGTTTATGCTGAGAAAGTAGGAAAGAGAAAATTTTAATGTACTTTTGTTTTGTCATTTTGATATAGTTGTAAGGTTTTTTATTATGATTTAGTGGAAAGAACTTGAATTTAGAATCAAGAGACTTGCTGTGTTTTCTCTCCCCCTAGTGGCAGGTTGCCTTCTCCAGAGCCATTTCTTTGTTACTTAGGATATCATTCTGGGAATTAAATGAGTTCAGGACGTTTGTATTCTTTAACTATAAGAATCAGGTGAGTTTAAGGGGGAAGCCACTATTATGCTGGTTGTGCTTCATCCTCACAGGTAACATTTTTCATTAAAAGAGAATTCTGGCTATTCACACTCATGTTAATATTAGAGGTCTTTGGAGAGAGTATCATATTTGCTTGGATGTGACCTGGTACCTATTTCAACTACATGAATAAAATCAATAGTTTGGGAGAAATAAGTGAAAATGGAATTTAGCAAAAGGTTAAATTTTACGACGAGGCTGAGTCCAGATTTTAGAAAGAAAGGTACATAGACATAATTCTCTTGAGAAGGCTGGGATCTACTGAGTTGGGCTCCCAGATCCTATCCCTAAAGAGCATCAGGTTTTCAGCTTCTCTCCTAAGCCTTTCTCAGCCAGGGTTAGGGTTCTGTGAGAGAATTAAGTTCTGAGGAAAACAATTTGGGTAGCTAATCTCTCAGTTCTGCCACTCTCTGTATTTAGCTATTCTTTACCTACAGTGGCTGTGTTAGAGCCAAATTCTCTTGGAAGGGTGCTTCTCTTCTGTTCTTTTCTCTTGACCTCTCTTTGTACTTCTGTTTTCTAATTACCTATTTACTCACACGATCTGCCTTGAAGTTCTGGGCTGTGAAATTGGGACCAGAAAATGACAATGGATTAATATGTGAATGTATTAAAGTCTTCTCACTTGTTCAGGATAGCTTTATTTGTATTGATTAATAATTGAAATTCTATGTCTAATTCTTAGTCACTAAATGGAAAGTTTGAGTGAATATTTAATAGTAGGTAATCCTCTTACAGACTTCTCTATCATGAGAGGGATTAATGCCTAGATTACTATGTACTTAACTTGCTTGTTTTCTATAGTCTAAATTTCTTTTGGGCTAAATGAGGAATTGAATCAGAAATTTTTTTTTTTTTTTTTTTGAGACAGAGCCTCAAGCTGTTGCCTTGAGTCGAGTGCTATGGAATCATAGCTCACAGCAACTTCAAACTCCTGGGCTCAAGCGATTCTCCTGACTCTGCCTCCCAAGTAGCTGGGACTATAGGTGCCCGCCACAATGCCCAGCTATTTTTTGGTTGCAGCCAACATTGTTGTTTGGTGGGCCCGGCCTGGATTTGAACCCACCAGCTCAGGTGTATCTGGCTAATGCCTTAGCTTCTTGAGTCACAGGCGCCGAACCTGAATCAGAAATCTTAAATTTAAAACCCTAACTCAGGCTCAGCGCCTATAGCTTAGCAGCTAGAGCTCCAGCCACTGGGGCTGGTGGGTTCAAACCTGCCCCAGGCCTGCCAAGCAACAATGACAACTACAACAAAAAAATAGCCGGGTATTGTGGGGGGCAACTGTAGTCCCAGCTACTTGGGAGGCTGAGGCTAGAGACTTGCTTAAACCTGAGAGTTTGAGGTTGCTGTGAGCTGTGAAGCTACAGCAGTCTACCAAGGGTAACATAGTGAGAGTCTGTCTCAAATAAATAGAGAGAGGGGAAGGAAAGGGAGGGAGGGAAGAAAATAAAACCCTTACACAGGGCTGTACACAGTGTGATCCTGGGACCCTTGACGGTCCCCCAGACTCTGTTTTCAAGGGGTTGTCTTTATTATACTTCAACCATAGGAGTATACTACATGTTAAGTGAAATCACCCAATTATACTTCAACCATAGGAGCATCCTACGCATTAAGTGAAATCACCCATCTACCTTCTATTGAAACAGAACATTGCAGAGATTTGTAAAAATGTAAAATCATGTCATTCTAATCACTAATTTTTTTATTTAGAAAATAATTATTTTTCATTAAAATGTTATTTTAAATGTAATAGGTTTTTAATTATTTAAAAAATGAATTATTAAATACTAAAATTTGTTTTTTAATACAGTAAATAAAGATAGGTACAACCCACGTAAACAATAGCTCTTTAGGATCTTTAATAATTTTTAGGAGCATAAGTGGCTCCCAACACCAAAATCTTCAAAAACTACTGTCATAATTTATTAGGGATAGCTACTACATTTACTGACCGAGAATAGAATTTGTATTTGTTTTTATCTTTTCCAGACAGCCTAGCAAAGAAACATCGCAGATTGTTATCAGAGAGGAATTGATTATTCCACATTTTCTTTCTCTGTAATGTAGGTAGAAACACCTAACTCTGCCTGTCACAGAGAATCCTTCTTTCCTGTCTTTTAAGTGTCTTTCTCTTTCTGTATTGCGTCCTCTCTCTTACCCATGAAGAAAATTAATCTTGCAGGACTGGCAAAAACTAGGACTTTACAAGTCACAGAAGTAGGCAAAGATTATTCCTAATTCTAACCATCTTCACCATCTATCATTGTAGGTCAGGTGGCCTTTTTCATGCTTTATTTATAAAATTGCCCAGCAGTTAGGTTGGTGACCACCATCTGTCCAGCAGTAGTCAACCATTGTTGCTGTTTCTAGCTCTGCCTCTTAAAAGTCCAGGATTCTCTGGTTTCTGGTCATTATTTAATATACTTGTGACTTTTCATTTTGTGATTTTTTCATAATCATGTTATATATAAATGCAAGTTATATACCTAAAACATGTCTGTCATTTATAAGAAATTATTTACAATAGAGTACTTTAAGACATTTACTCCTGTGACTTTTAAGTTCCTGTTCATTAGCCTTTGATCATAAGTCAGGTCTCAGTTTTTGTGAGTATGGCTTTAGTCTTTTTTTTTTTTTTTACAGTTTTTGGCTGGGGTTGGGTTTGAACCCGCTACCTCCAGCATATGGGACCAGCGCCTTACTCCTTTGAGCCACAGGCTCCGCCAGTATGGCTTTAGTCTTACGTTGTGGGGCTTAAGGTAATCTTGTCCTACTCCAAAGTGGGAATGTTGAAGGGAGGCAAGTACTATTTTTGTGATAAATATGGATTTCATATCTTACAGAAAGTTATTGTAGCTTGAAGTTTGTTGTCATACAGATACTATTTATGTGTATGTTGCATTCTTGTTTTTCTGCTTCCCTGGCAGGTGGGCACCTTATAATCCTATTCCTGACAGTTACTTAACGGTGCTACAATGACCTGAGTTTGTTTTCTAAGATTTGCATGCTCTCCTGTATGAGAATAGTAATTTACATATAATTACTTTTATCTGTATTTATACATTTTTATTATATGTTGTCCATAAGTTAAGCGTTTTGCTTGATGTTGAACAGTCAAAAATTCTGAGACCTCTGCGTGCAATGTTTTCATCTTTACACAAGGATAAAGAGAGGCTTTACTATAATAGAATCTGTCTCTATTGATGTTACACCATGAATCGCAAGAACCATTTTTGCTCTTATGGGACTAACTACAACATATTCTGCACGAACTAAGCATACTCTCTCCTGCATTCAGGCCCTTATACCTCTCTTTCTTTCTTTCTCTCTCTTTCTTGACTTGTAGTATATATTTTTCGCTGCTTTACTTTTTTCAGAGCACTTTAGACTGTTATTTCAGGGCTATGTAAATAAATTTAGTAGGGTCAAAATTAGTGACAATGTTAATAGAGTGGGACTTTAGTAGCAAATGTCATTATACATAATCATCACATTATTCCTTCTCAGACCAAAAGACACATAATTTTTTTTTTCCAAAATGTAGCCTCCAATATCCCCTTAGTCTTGACTAAGATATGAGCAGCTTTCAAGTGTACACACACACACTACCAAAATTATGTATACACATTTTAAGAAAGGAAAAAAAATTATAATTATTAAAATTATAATTAAATTGTAATTAATTTTAAGTTAAATAAAGTTACATTTGATTTCTGCAGTTGCAAGAGATATACAATTTATAAGATAAATGTTATCAGGTGTATTTTGAGTGTACATATTTTTGGTACCTTCTATATATATCAACTAATAATTATAGTATTATTTACATAAATAGATGTTTTTGAGTATCTATAATTTAGTTCTTAGGAAGCCAGAACTATTTTATTGCTCTTAAAGAGCACTGTTCTTTTGGGAAATCTACTTGAATTATATTTCTTCTCTTTTAAATAGTACTTTTATCTCAGTTTGGATAGTGCAGTTTTATTTTCAAGTTTTACATTTTTTGACAAGAGCTAGGTTTTCAAGACTCTTTGGTATTTCCACATTATCAATTAACCTAACAATTCTTTCTCTGACAAAAATTTACTCTTTAACTTATTAAAGTATGAATTCAATTCAGTGTTACTTAAAACTCTCCACCAGCATTTCTTCTTCCTTTGCATAGTGGTGATGTGGTCTCTGTAGCTGCCTTGCTGAATCTTAATGGACTTAAAAACAGTTTGACATAAGATTGTTGTCCGAGGAGAGGTGGCCAGATTGCCTTTTTTTGTTTTTTCTTTGAGACAGAACCTCAAGCTGTTGCCCTGGGTAGAGTGCTATGACATCACAGCTCACAGCAACCTCCAACTCTTGGGCTCACGCAATTCTCCTGCCTCCACCTGGAAGAAGACTACAGATGCCCGCCACAACGCCCAGCTATTTTTTGATTGTAGTTGTCATTGTTATTTGGTGGGCCCGGGCTGGATTCGAACCCGTCAGTTTAGGTGTATGTGGCTGGCGCCTTAGCTGCTGAGCCCAAATTGCCTTTTTTAAAGACAGTCCTCCTGGTAACGTCATTTGTGTGCTCTGCCTTCTGGTGGTTCATATGGTAAGATCTGGGGGAAGAATTTGGCTTCCACTTGACTTTCTTAACTCTGGGAAGTGGCTATGGACCATGCCTAGTCCTTGCTTTAAAAAATGTTTAACTTAGGCCAAGAATGATGGGTCACACCTGTAATCCCAGCACTTCAGGAGGCTGAGACTAGAGGCCCAAGAGTTTAACACTTGGCCTTGATGCCCATAGCTCTGTGAGTGGAGCGCCAGCCATATACGCCAAGGCTGGCGGGTTCCAGCCTGGCCCGGGTCTGCTAGACGGCAGTGACAACTGCAACCAAAAATAACTGGGTGTTGTGGTGGGCACCTGTAGTGTCAGCTACTCAGGATGCTGAGGTAGAAGAATTGCTTAAGCTCAAGAGTTGGAGGTTGCTATGAGCTGTAATGCCACAGCACTCTACCGAGGGTGACATAGTGACATTCTGTCTCTAAAAAAAAAAAAAAAAAGAGAGAGAGAGAGAGTTTAAAGTCCAGCCTAGGCAACATAGTGAGACTCCATCTCTACAAAAAGTAAAATTAGCTGGGCGTGGTTGTGCACACCTGAAGTCCCAGCTACTTACGAAGTTGAAGTGGGAGGATCTCTTGAGCCAAAGAGTTTGAGGCTGCAGTGAGCTATGATTACACTGTTTCTTTCCAACGTGTTTGACGGAATGATACCTGGTCTCTTAAAGTGTGGTAAACCCACTTAATTTAGTTTTTTATGTATTGAACTAAACTATTCTTCTAATACAATTTTGATATATCTTTGAATTTCAAGAAGTAAATGTCATTTAGGTAATAGCTGTCCTGTATTGTTTTAGATAGAGGTTGCTTCTTGGTAAGCACTTCCTTGAAGTATCATGAATTACTGTTTAGAGGGAAAGAAAAGGGCAAAGGCAGAAAGATCTCCATGGAAAAGGAACCCACAATTCTGGTTTAACTGGGACAGTCCTGGTTTTTGATGAACCATCTGAATGGGCATGTACTCAGAGAGTTGTAACTTAAGAAATGCCTTTGATTTTGATTCCTGCTGGAAAACAGGGTGGGAGAGGAGCTGCTGTGTGCTGTCTCTGACCAGCTCTGGTGTTTAGAAAGGGTATTTGGGCCCTGGCTCTGCAGACCTTCCAGACATGTGGGGTCTCATCGGTGTTATTAAGTCACTTCATTCTTGTTAACCGCCAATTCTCCTGTCAGAAACTAGAGCCATTTAGGGCTATGTCTTGACAGAAACCACTCTTATTAGTAGAACTCTAATTTCTAGCACGGCATTTTGTTTTTCAAGTGAAAATAAGTACTTTTTTCTAATTATAAAGTCATGTGCTGTATCAAAAAGCATAAGGAAGAAGGTAAAAATACCTAAAACCTCACCATCTGGAAGTAAATCACCTTTAATATCTTTCATAATGGAGAAGTGAGAGGCATTGGGATATTTTTAATGTGTTACAAACAATTGTGAGATGAGGAACACATCCACAGCATGGCATTTCTTATTTCTGTAACAACTTACTGAGCTTTACTTCACATACCATATGTTTTATCTGCTTTAGCATACGTTTTAGTGGTTTAGTGGTTCACAGGGTTGTACAACTATCACCACAATTTTAAAACATTTTCATATCAGAAAGAAACTCCCTACCCTTAAGTCATTATTCCTACCCCACCCCCACCCATCCCCACTTCCTCCGTCCCCCTTTTACCCCCCAGCATCTGGCAGCACCAATCTAGTTTCTGTTGCTGCAGATTTGCCTGTTTTTGGACATTTCATACAAATGGAATCATACAAGATGGGGTGTTTTCACTGCCTTCTTTCATAAGTGTTGTACCATTCACCATGTGTGGCATTGTGAAAAGCAAACACTAGGCCAGGTGCAGTGGCTCGTGGCTGTAATCGTAGGACTCTTGGAGCCCAAGATTGGTGGATTGCCTGAGCTCACAGGTTTGAGACCAGCCCAAGAAAGAGCAAGACCCTGTCTCTAAAAAATAGCTAGGTATTGTGGTGGGCACCTGTAGTCCCAGCTACTCAGGAGGCTGAGGCAAGAGAATCACTTGAATCCAACAGTTTGAGGTTGCTGTGAGCTATGATGCCATGGCATTCTAACTAGGGTGACAAAGTGAGACTGTCTCAAGAAAAAAAAAGAAAAGCAAATCCTCGTAAAATGTATTCATGTGTATCTAATTATGCTTTCTAAGTTATAGTAATTGACTCCTCTTGTTTTAAAGTTGTATATGACTAAATCTTAAGGATTTTTAAGGCAAAGACATTAAAAATCAAAGCAAGTCCCCACCTAGCACCCCCTTATTTGAAGCATAGTCTCACTCTGTTTCCTAGGCTAGACTGCCATGGCCTAAGCCTAGCTCATAGCAACTGCAAACTCCGTGGCCCAACCAGGCCTCCTGCCTTAGCCTCAAAGTGTTTCAACATTATAGGCACCCACTTTTTTTTTTTTTTTTTTTTTTTGAGACAGAGTCTCACTATGTTGCCCTCAGTAGAGTGCCATGGTGTCACAGCTCACAACAACCCCCACCTCTTGGGCTTAAACAATTCTCTGGCCTCTGCCTACCCAGTAGCTGGGACTACAAGCGCCCGCCACAACGCCCAGCTATTTTGTTGTTGTTGTTGTTGTTGTCGTCGTCGTCGTCATTGTTGTTTTTTAGCAGGTCCAGGCTGGGCTCAAACCTGCCAGCTTTAGTGTATGTGGCGGGCGCCCTATCACTGAGCTACCAGGTGCCAAGCCAGGCATCCACATTTTTAATAGAGGTCTTGCTTTGCTCAGGCTGGTCCTGAACTCCAGACCTCAAACCATCCTCCTGCCTCAGCCTCCCACAATGCTAGGATAAGTGTGAGCCATTCTTACTGGCCTCTCAATTCTTTAATTTAAAAAAAAAAAAAAAATCAGTATTTTAAAATTTGGTAAATTATGTGAAGCAGATTTTCTATACCAAATTGAATGTAAATAAAGACAAATGCTCAAAGAAAAACTGAGATTTATTCTTCTAGCCCCCAGGTTCAATTATTTGGCCCAGAATCACCCTGCTTCTACTTTTCTTCCATTTTTTCCCCGCCCCTTAAAGTATTAGTCTAGAGTATTAGAAACATAATACTTCTGTGTTTCTCTTAATTCAACAGTAAGAAAAAAGAGACATGCTCTCCAAAAGCCTTTGTTATACACTTTTTTTTTTTTTTGAGACAGCCTCAAGCTGTCGCCCTGGGTTGAGTGCTGTGGCATCACAGCTCACAGCAACCTCAGCCGTCATTATTGTTTGGCATGCCCGGGCTGGATTCGAACCCACCAGCTCTGGTGTATGTGGCTGGCACCTTAGCTGCTTGAGCCACAGTTTTTTGAGACAGAGTCTCACTATGTCACCCTCAGTAGAGTGCTGTGGCATCACAGCTCACAGCAACCTCAAACTCTTGGGCTTATTGTGATTCTCTTGCCTCAGCCTCCCAAACAGCTGGAACTACAGGCACCTGCCACAATGCCCAGCTTTTTTTGTTGTTATAGTTGTCTTTCTCATTTGGCAGACCTGGGCCAGGTTCAAACTGGCCAGCCCTGGTGTATGTAGCTGGCACCTTAGCTGCTGAGCTACAGGCACTGAGCCTGTCTTATACTTTTAAAATAGAAACTTTTTTTTTGGTTAAAGGAGATTCAGTTTTTTGCATGTAGATAAGGGGGCACAATTGTGTGTTTCCCTAAATTGATAGGAGACATACTCATATCTGTCTTTACCTTTGCCTGTGGAGTTGGAAGAATTTATTGTTTTACCCCTAGACTTCAGTTTTGCAGGTCCATTTTCCTTCTGTTGTATACTCCCATCCATAGTTTAAAAAAGAAAAAAAAAGAGCAGTGCCTGTGCCTCAGTGGGTAAGGTGCAGGTCCCATATACTGAGGATGGTTGGTTCGAACCCGGCCCCAGCCAAACTGCAACAACAAAAAAAACAACAACAACAAAAAAAAAAAAGCCAGGCGTTGTGGTGGGCGCCTGTAGCCCCAGCTACTCGGGAGGCTGAGGCAAGAGAAACGCCTAAGCCCAGGAGTTGGAGGTTGCTGTGAGCTGTGACATCATGGTACTCTATTGAGGCTGATAAAGTGAGACTGTCTCTTAAACAGGAAAAGCCTGACAGATGGCTGTTAGCCCTAAGCCTGTTTTAATGCAGCTGACTTAAAAGAAATGTCCTGTCATGGGTAAAATGTGAAGTTTATGGAACATCAGTGCTAGTCTTGAAACTATGCTAAAAACTTTATATTAACTGAACATGCTTAACCTGGACATTGGATGTTCTTTGTCATATTCCAGTCTCCTCTGGTGAGTGAAGAAAGAGTTAACGGCATCATTAAGCAAGAAATTCAGAGAGCCTTATGTATATAGTGGAATGAATAATTTAATATTTTTGGGAAATGCAAACTGCAGCAGAATTCAGGCAGCCTTGTCAGAATTCAGATCAGAATTTTACATGATGGTATGAAGTAAAAGTTATCAGAAAGAAGATGCTTAATAGATATGAAATGCAAGAATGTTGCTTTATAGTTTAAATTGTAAGAAAGGTTGGAAATTTTGGGTTGGAAATGTTTTATCTTACGCAGTAATAATGGCTTACCTGCATGCTGACAATTGTCAGGTGACTTTTTGCCAAAATGATTGGTAACGGAATGTGGCAGTTTCTTCGTTGTCAGAAACGAGATAATTTCTCAGGTTTTTCTTGTAAGGTTTTTTTTTTTATTGTCCTTATGTTTTTGCCCCCTGTAAATATGGTTTATAGGAACTGAAGGATAAAAATTGAAGACTAGGCATGTTTCTTACAATAAAGATTTTATACAAGTAGCCATTTACAAATATTGGTAAGACAGATTTTTTTTAAAAGCAGTTTAAACTTAAAATATAATTATTGAAAATTTTCTAAGTTGTTTATGTCCTTTGGAATGATCTCATTAGCTTGATAGACACTTTATCTGTATATCGGTAGTCTTTCTGTATCTTATAGATAAATATTGTGCATGCAACTTTAATAATAATAGATGGAGTGGTTGGGAGTATTTAGCAAAGTTGACATTTATCAGTCTTATTTTGTGTTTGTAAATATCTGCTGTGTGTTATAATTTTAAACAAGACTCTTATGTTAAATCTAATTTTTAAAAAAGGATGAAAAATTCTCCTGATTATTTGAGACTTATTACCATTTTTAAATGTACACTCTTTAAATATAAATTGATTTGGTTCTGATTCTACTAAGACTTTTTTAGATTGTATTATTTAAAGGACACACAAATTTAACCATTCGCTGTTTCTTAGTTAATATGTACTGATAGAAAACCTTTCCCATGCTGAAAAGATTTCATTGCAGAAGAATATTGATGTACGGTTTTGTATGTCACTAAAGTGATAGTTTAAAAAAAAAAAAAAATATATATATATATATATGTAAAATTTATTCTTGTTTTTCTCATCCCAGTTTTGAGTATCACCTTGACTTTGGATAAACCCTTTCCTTTTTCATGAATCATCGCCGTTTCATTGAGTTTTTTCTCCTGAAGATAATTTACTTCATTGACACTTAAGCTAATTTTTAATGTAAAAAGCCTAAATAAATGGCCATTTGATGTGGCCACACATTTTTAAGAAGAAATTTTGTCAAATATATACATAGTGAGGAAAAAAGAAACAGTAAAATGTAATTGCTTGGTAAAACAACGAATAACACATTTCTTTTTCAAAGTACAAAGCAAAGAAAGATATTATTTCATATAAATTAATGAAAACTCTTTATTGCCGTAGGCTGTTCATAATGGCTTTGGTCTTTTTCCAGGTAGCAAAAATGAGTTAATCTCAAGGTAATCTTAAACATTTCCCTTGAATTTTTTTCAGATGTAATTCTGAAAAATGAGAGGTAAATCCCATGAAAGTAACTCTTACAGCCATAGACTATCAACTCTTGACTTATTCTACCTTATCTCTATTAACTTTTGAAATTCACAATCCTGAAATGTGGATTGCACTCTTTGATTGTATTATTCAGGAAATAATTAAGCTGTAAGCGCACCATTTTGTCTATGGCTGCTTATCAGGTTTTTCCTCAAAGAAGACTACATATAAAAATTCTAAAGATCTATGTTAAAAGAGGATACGTTTTTACTAAATTACAGTGCTTTCAGGGTGAGGGTCTAGATAGGACGTATATTTGAATACATTTTGAACATTTCAAAGCACCTTTTAGTTTATGTGAAGTTCTTCAGATGGCCCCGTTGTTTTTTGAAGCTTCTAACACCAAGGTGTCTGTTGCAGCCCAGAGCAAGGTTACTGCTACCCAGGACAGCACTAATTTGCGATGTATTTTCTGTGGTAAGCAACATTATGTTTACATTACTTTTTCAAGCTGTGGTACATACTACTTGCACATTTTCCTAATTTTTGTTTCCTTAGGCCATAGTCTGGTTTGTGATATCTGGGATATATAGCAAGCTACTGTTTTTATGTTGTGATATTTGTTGTGGTTCATGTAGGTGATTTGGTCAGTTTTGAGTTGGATTGTTAGTGAAGATTTATTTATAGTTAGGATCTTATAGCTGTTTTTGTTCAACTCTTCGAACACAGAGGAGTTTTTGTTCATTTTTGTTTTTAATTATTTTGTTTGGAAGCAAACTTTTAACTTAGAATTTAAAGGAAAAATTTATATCCATCTTCATATGATTTGAGGAATGTAAATGTGCCTTATTTGAAGGGAATTTTTGCTTAACTTGAATTCATTTTAGTTGTGCCAATTGTGAGGTAGACGTAAGCTTTACTTTCTTTAATGGGTTGATTTCTGATTGATAGCCTTCTTTACTCAGTAGGTTAAATATCTGTGGCTTAGGAATGAATGTAGGCTACGTTTTCCTTCACTCTTACTTTCCTATACACACATGTGTGCACATGCGTGTATTGTTTGCATGGACAAATCAGCTATGTCACTTAGCCACCCCAAGTTAAGAGATAATCAAATATATATATATACACATATATCCTTGTTGTTACTCAAAGAGATATATCTACAAATAGATATATCTGTAGATAGGTACACATCCTCATCTGAAATCTTTTCATCCCCATTTGATTCTAAAATTTTTGGCTTAAAAACCCAAGTTCCAAAAATTGACTTTTCTTTAAGCTTTTTTTTTAACCTTATCTGTACCTTTTAGACTGACTTTTTGACTAATTTGTACCTTTTTTTTTTACCTTATCTAACCTTTTTGACCTTTTAAACTCAGATATCCCTTGATTATTATATGAGAAAGATAAAGTTATAACATGATAAAAATTTACAAACAGATCAGCTGTAAAAATTTTATCCATGTGACTCATCAGTTTAAATGTGATTCCTCAGTATTACTGCTACTGTTTACCTATGAAAAGAATCATTTTTGAATTTATGTATTTACTGGCTTAGGAAAGAAGCATCTATTATAAATTTCATATTAAAAAAAAAAAGAAAATTCTAATGTCTTTTTTAGTCACCTTCTGGTGACTGATACGAGTCTGTAAGTCCTTTCTTTCCCTCCCAGACCCCACACTCAAACATTAAGTGTCTAGTCAGTTAACTTTCATTTGTGATTTTCCTGCCTCCTCCTGGGGGTTCTTCCAGGCTGTCTTCTGAACTAATTATGAATGACTATTGATATTTAGTTATTAGGACTCTCTTTAACTCATTTAATAAAACCCACTTGATGTTCTTTACAGAGAAAAGACTGATTTGACCTAAATGAAAGTGACTTTTTAAAGTTATAAAATGTGTTAAAAAGTAAATTTCTCCCATGTTTACCTTTAATTAACTGTGTACAAACAATATAATTACCACTTTGCTAAGTTTAAACTTGATTGTATTGTGTATAATACTTGTCTTTAGTCTGTAGTTAAATGTGAAACTAGATTTGTGAAAATTAAAAGGTGACATAAGTGAAAGGTGCTTTAACCCAGCCACATTTTCTTTATTAGAAACAGTAATTCATAAACTTCGCTATATACCTCTTCTGGTCAGGACAGAGTAAGATCGACTATTGTCTTTGGCTGTCAGAGAACTAACTCTATAAACAGCAAGTATATTTATAATAACATAGTAGGGGCAGAGATGGGTTCATTGGTTTCTTAACCACCACACAATGCTTATAAAATATTTTTACTTGCCCACTGAAATTATGAAAGTACCTATTTTGTATTTTGTGAGAGCATAGATGCTCATTCAGGACCATGACCTATGTGAAGGAGCAGTTGCATTCCTGAGCGCACAGTGGTGGCTGACAGCCTTGCTAATCTTAGCTCCTGCTTCATGTCGAGTGGGAGTCCTTTGGCATTATTTACCAATTTTGTGGCTCATTAGAATTTTTGACAAGAAGGTAAAATGTAATTGTATACCTGAAGTTCGTAATTTCCCTAGAATTTTTATTCAATGTTTATATAGTGTTTTTATATTAATTTTTAAATGCACATAATTTTCAATGTGCTAGTTATTGCAGCTTGACAATATTGACGAAGAAGAGACAAACAAAACAACCAGATTAAATATAGATGTGAAAAGAATGTCAAGTGAAGGGATGCTATACCCCAACCCCCATTAAAGAATGTCTAGAAAGACAAGTAGCCCATTACCACAAAAAACCATTAAAGAATTCTAGGAGTCGTTCAGGATCTAAATTCTCCCCGTTTTATTTATTTTTTTTTTAATATTTTAAATCAAAGCATTTATTTTTATTTTTATTTTTATTTATTTATTTATTTATTTTTGCGGTTTTTGGCCGGGGCTGGGTTTGAACCTACCACCTCCAGCGTATGGGGCGGGCGTTCTAGCCCCTTGAGCCACAGGCGCCGCCCATTCTCCCCATTTTAAAAGAATCTTCCTTGAGTTTTTCTATCTCAGCTGCAGAAATAAAATGTATGTGGTAAATTATTTTTATTCTTAATGTTATTAGCTATAAGATATTACCTATATTTTAAAATAAGACCTTTCTAAACAGGTTTGCTCAGTAAACTCTAAAACCTTTAAAAACAATGCCAAAACAGGTTCTGTAAATTGCTACAAAGATTATTTTCTCATTCAGTTTTTATGAGTTATGTCAAACTTTGGTTAATTTTTTAAAGACCTGTTTAATAAAAAGCAATGGGGTTGAATTTACTTGTTGACATCTTTTGAATTTATATATTTGAGTTAAAACTTAGATTTTTAACTGGCGAATTTAATCCATTAACATTACCGTTCAGATACAGTGGCTGTCCTAGATGTGAGTTTACATTCTTTGAGTTCGATGCCCAGCAGCTCTCAACTACTGACATTGAACTCTTCCGTTATTTAAGCAGCCTGAAGTTTCCACTCAAATACTCAAATGAACATTACTTTAAAAAATATTTAAACCGTTCTTGGTCTTGTGAGTTGTCCATGCTAAATACCGAGCATTTAATAATTTTGGATAAATACAAAGTACATACCCCAGATATTTTATAGATTCTCAAATTTACTCTATCTTGGATGTCCCCATGTTTTTGCCAAAAGAGAGATCTTTCCCCTTTAAAGTATTAAACATTAGTGTTTTATTTTTACATCATTATGTTAATTTCCTAAGGAAATAATTCTACTTTGATATTAGGTAGCAATCATGTATTTTTATTTATGCAAACATTTATGTATGTATTTAATTTTAATTTCAAAAGCTTTTTGGGTTTTGTTATTGTTACTGATTACATGGGATTTCAATATATTTTTATATTCCTTTATTTGATTCTCAAAAAAGCAGATTCTTAGGAAATCTAATGAAATATATCATTGCTATTGTCATCTAAGTTGTCTTGATAGGACAAAATAAATGGTTAAAAAGGTGAGGGGAAAAGTTAGTAAGTTTAGATCAAATGTCTTCTGTTTTTCTACATTTGGGATATACCAGTACTGTTTTAACATCCTGATCAACCTTTTACTTCTAGTTGTGAAGTCTCTTCCACTAGTATAAGATAGATACTTTGTTAATACTATTATACTCATAGATTATAAGAATTTGCTTTAGTGCACTTAAGCATTTGCTTACTTTTTAATATTAGCACTCTACAAAAATATTTCAAAAATATCTGTTAGCATTTGCTGACACACTAGAATTCACAAATGGGTATAGTATATCATTACTCACATATTCCTCTCCAAGAGTGGAAAATAAATATTATTTATTTCTTTACTTTCTTATTTACTGCATAAGATTTCAAGATTGTTCTGTTTTAACACTAGGCATTGTATATTAGGTCTAGTTTTTTCTCATTTTATGACACATTTAGTTTTTATATGTAGTGACATTAAAGTTATCCTATAATTCAGTGGCATTCTATCTAAGATGCAAAACATGGGTCTGCATTGTACATATGTGGGAGTGGATGGTTGTTAGTTTCTCATGACAAAACCATGTTGATGTGAATTCAGGTTTTTTTCCCCCTTCTTACCCATAAATGAAAAGTTGTTAAGATTACCTCTGTTACATTAAACATTCAGATTAAGTAGAGTAATTGTTTTATGAAAGTTTAGCAAATACATTTTTTTTACCAGTATCGGAAATGCCAGCTTAAATTGAGCAAATATGATAAATGCATTAGCATACTTCAGTCTAGTAATAAGGTTCTCATGCTCTCTCTCTCCTGTTTTTTTTTTCATTTCCAGTGTTCTATTTAGGTGAGTTTTTGAATTCTGAATTTTCATTTAAGTTCTCCTTCTCCACGTCATGAATAATTGCCCTAAGAGAATGTCTCATTTGTCTTAGAAAACGTCAAGCTTAGGTGCCTATTCAGATGCTCATTTGAACACTTGTTTGACTCAAGCTCTTCATATATAAATGTTTCTTTTTCCTTTATTGTTGATGTTTTCCATTTGTTTCAAGTAAGCCTTCTGGAGGTGATAACAGCATTATGTTGCAGTCTTTTCATTTGCTATGTGTTCCCTAAAGCTTATATTTTATTTTGCTAGACAAAAAGAAGATACATTTGTAAACATGTGATGGTTTTGTGTTATTCTCATGATTTAATCTCCTCTATCCAGCAAAATATGAAGAAACTATTCACCTGTAACATTTTCCTTCCTCTGTAGGGCCAACATTGCCTAGACAAAATTCACAACTACCAGTCCAAGTTCAAAATGGCCCATCCCAAGAAGAAATGGAAATTCAAAGAAGGTAAATTTAGAAGTTATTGTTTGTGCTTTTCTTTACATTGCAGAAGACTAAACCATGGCTATCCCAATATTGAAAGCAGGTTATTTTTATCACTTTTATTCTTAGTAATTTTTGAAATCACGATTAGTAAGTGACCAGATACTTGTTTTTTTGGACACATGAGGATATAAAATTTTGCACTTAACTTTTTTGTGAAAATCATACTCATAGTATGTCTAAAATATTTAAATACATTTAACAGCATACAAAATGTCTTTACAATTAAATAATTCTTCCTTATGTTTATAGTAGTTATAATCTGTGACCAGTACGGTTTTCAGATGACTGATTTAACTGTAAAGTTGAAATATTGTTGGCTGGGTTGGTGCCTGTAGCACAGTGGTTATGGTGCCGGCCACATATACTGAGATTGGTGGGTTCGAACCTGGCCTGGGCCAGCTAAACAACAATGACTACTGCAACAAAAAATAGTGCTGGGCGCTATGGCAGGTGCCTATGGTCCCCCCACTTGGAAGACTGAGGCAAGAGAATTACTTAAGCACGAGAGTTGGAGGTTGCTGTGAGTTGTGATGCCACAGCTCTCTATTCAGGGCGACATAGTGAGACTCTGTCTCAAAAAACAAACAAACAAAATAGTGTTGGCTTGTGATTTCTTAGTAGAATACAAAAACATTCCCCACTAGGATTGGGGAAGAAGGTAGAGGAGCTGCTGCAGCTGTTGTTCGGACCATGTGTGTGTTTATTCATCAGCTTGTTTAGTGTTGCACTGCCCATGTCTGCTCTCTGTACTTGCTGACCACAAGTTGGGTCTGTCCCAAGTTCCCTTTCCTATGTTTGCTTTGGCCAATGTGTATTCTGGGCTGTGGATGTCTCCACTGCACAGTCCATTTACATTCCAGGCACAGTTTATTCTAAGTGCTTAGGTTACACTGGATGGGGGTGGAGGCATGGAGATGAAGGTGGCAGAATACCTTAATTTAATGAGATGAGAAACATGGTGTAGGATAGTGGAAAACCTTAAGTGCTATGGAAAAAAAATAGAGCGAAGAGGATTGTATGTTGTGCTGGTTGTAATTCTAAATAGGTTTGTTAAGGTAGATGTTACTGAGGTGAAAGGAACGAATTAGCTAAGCAGATATCTGGTAAGGGGAAACAGTGCAACGGCCTTAAGACAGGATGGTACTCACGTGTACAGGGAACACAGGAAGGTCGTGGCAGTGGGAGCAGAATGAATGGGAACAGAGGAAGAGAGTAGTAGGAGATGAAGTCAGACATAACCGAGAGCCCGTCATGTAGGACCTTGCTGGCGGCTGTAAGGATTTAGTTTTTATTCTGAGAGAAAAGAAAAACAATTTGGCAGTTTTGAGCATGGGCATTATCTGGCTGCTCTGTTGAGATCAGACTGTAGAGAGAGAACTGGAGGCAAGTGCAGCATTGTGACGGCAGCTTAACAAGAACCAGTTAAGAGTTGTCCCAGGGGCCTAGACCAGAGGTGATACAGGTGGTGAGAAGTTAGGTTATTACATGGTGGAGTATGAGAGGAGAGGGTTTGAGGTTTGTAGACCTAGCTAGCGGAAAGATTCAAGTTGCTGTTAACTGAAATGGAAAGACTGTGTGTAGAGCCGGTCTTGTCAGGGGCTGTCAGTGAATTTTGAGGACGTAGGTTGCAATGTTCGCTGAGCATCAAGGTAGAGACATTGATAGGTATATTAGTCACTAGGAGACTAGGAAAGAAGTCTGGACTCAAAACTCCTTTCTACCCTTTCTGTCTTCCAGAAATTTGATGATAAGTTTGCTTTTCACAGTGTACATTGTCGTGGGTTTACTTATTTTGGAATTTCAGTAGAACTTTGGGAGTGGGGGGAAGATGGCCCCCCATCTACTCAGTCTGCCAACCTAAATAAGAGTCCAGATCATCCTGTGCTGTCACCTCCCTGGTCAGCATCCCTACAGCCTTAGCTTCTCATGTACCGTTTACGTCTTTGGCCTGGCATTTAGAAACTCATGCTGTGTTATCTCCTTCATCTCTGGGGACTGTCTTATGTGCCATACTCATTTTTACCTCTGCACTTGTGTGTTGGGCACCTGCCTCTTTGGACTTGCCCTTCTCATCCTGACGACATTGTCATCTTCTATAGACTCTTCTCCAGGCACAGCTTAATCACACAGCTTTATATTTTCTTCTCTTTATTTTACATACAAGTATTACTTCCACAGAGAACATGATACAGCTATTTTGAGAGTAGAGACTTGAATAAAGTTCTGTAACAAAAAGCGTTGAGAAGTTTCTGGTACTGTATTAATTTAATATGCAGGTCTTGGAACATAAGGCAGAAAAAAATGTAAGTTTGGATCTTTAATGTAGTGATTTTCTTCACTTTTGTTCACCCCCCTCCCCCCCACACCCATGATTTGAAGGAGAAATTTTTTTTTCTTTTTTCTTTTTCTTTCTTTTTTTTTTTTTAAAGAGACAGAGTATCATTTTGTCACCCTCGGTAGAGTACTGTGGCGTCACAGCTCACAACAACCTCCAGCTCTTGGGCTTAGGCGATTCTCTCAGCTTCCTGAGTAGCTGGGACTATAGGCGCCCACCACAATGCCTGGCTATTTTTTTTTGTTGCAGTTTGGCCGGGACCGGGTTCGAAGCCGCCATCCTTGGTATGTGGGGCTGGTGCCCTGCTCACTGAGCCACATGGAGCACACCACCTCAGAATGTTGTGGGTTGATGAGATAATACACTCTTTTCATGTTGGGCATGCTCTTCTCTCTGTTGTTTGGGAACTTCAAACTTCTGTTGGTGGGGATCTTCATGGGGGACTTTGAGCTGTGCCTGAGGAGGGAATAAAGTAGGAGTTTTCAGTCATAGAACGAAGAGCATTCCAGGCAGAAGGAGCAGGCACATAAAGACAGGGAGATGCAAAAACAAACACGCAGCATGAATGTGGTCCCTCCTTCCTAAAAGCATCGATGGTACACTAAGAGGAGCTGTGTCTACCCTGTACAGGGCTTTCTGTACTGTGCTAAGAAATTTCTTTTTAAAACTCCTTTCTTGACTTTGTCATATAGTAAAAAGGCATCTTGCTTTTTGTTGCTTTAGTAATTTCTAACGGTAAGAAAGGTGTTTATTATTTGCCTTGGACCTATATCCCATACAGTCTGTTTTGCCTATGAGTAAACCATACTTGGGGGTGGCGCCTGTGGCTCAGTGAGTAGGGCACTGACCCCATATACAAAAAAAAAAAAAAGAAGAAAGAAAGAAAAACACCATACGTGGGAAACAAAATCAAAAAACCACAAAATATTTACTAAATACATATTTATGTAGACACTTAGTTCTGGTGTTCACTTTTCTCTTAATTGACAGTAGTGCCTGGCTGGATCTAATTATGTAGGATAGAAACCACAGTGGGAGAGGGTATATAGCACACACAGTCTAGTGAAATGGGCCTCAACCTTCTAATGCCGCTGCCTTTTAATACAGTTCCTGTGGGTCACCACCCACAGGTTGAGAACTGCTGTGGTCTAGTGTGATGTCTGGTACCTAGTACAAATTATATTTCCAAAGTTTAGTTCATATGGTTATTTATATAAAATTCTTTTTTTTCTCCTTAATTTCATTTTCAAAGGAATGATAAAGTATCCTCAGGCCAACTTTTATTTCATAAGCTGAGTGAAATTGTCCTGTTTACCTTTGGCTAAGTAACTGGCTCTTTTCTGCACTAATACTGAAAAATACAATGAAAACTATTATTAATTTTATTGTAAATTTACAATCGTGTGGATGTGTAGGTGAGGTGCCAAGTGAAAAGAGAGATTAAGTCAAAGTTGGCAGTTCCTCTCTTTCCCTTGCTCAGGTCCTAGACACTGGCAGCCAGACCTATAGAGCCCCTCTTTGGGAAAATTACCTTGGCCAAGAGAAAAGGCAGAGATGTTGGTACTCAAGTTCCCTACAAGTGAAACTCATTTACTTAAGGGCTTCTGATCAGCTGTGCGCTGCTTATAAATATGAATGGACAGCCAAGGATCAGTCAGACCTTTGAGAGCAAACTTCTGTAATGTGGAGACCAAAACAAAGAATCAAAATTAGTTGAAATAGATGCAATGCAGGGAGCAGAATAAAACCTAAAAATACTCTATAATAGCCTCAGGGGACTAAAAGACTTTCTTTCAGAGAATAAAATAACTTGGAAAAACAATTTTTCAGCTACATTAAATCTTTAAAAACAAAACAGAAGATTTGTGAAATAAAGTTGAGGAAATTTTTGTCACCCAGCCCAAGTTTACCTGCCTGCTGCCCAAGAGAAAGCCAGTGTCTAGAGACAGTAGGGTTGACCGCAGAAATAAGAGTTTACTCCGCATAGTGCTAAGCAGGGAAAGAGGAGAAACTATTCAACTCTGCCCCAAGAAATGGGGAGACAGGATTTTTAGACAGTTTGGTGGGCAGAGAGGTTTAGGCAATCAGAGTCTACTAAATGGCTGGTTTCAGGGATGAAACCGTCAGTGCTTTGGTTTAGGCCATCGTCTGGGTGGGTCAGCCAGTGTACTGGGGTGCATGACCTTGGGTGGAAGGTGTAGGACTGGTGGAGTCCGTGTCTTGGCGGGTTAGTCAATCCAGTGGCATACAGGAGCTGGAAGATACCTCAAAAACTCACCACCAGGCTCCAATAAGGGGACAATGACTATTACCAAGTGAATGAGGAGATAGTGGCTGGTTATTATCATTATTTTAGCTGAGCCTGTTCCTTTTCAGAATTTTGGGGCTCTTATTCTAGTTCTCACTTTGTGTACCCCTTTATCATTCTATAAGGGTGATAAAACATGGAGGTGGCACATAAGAAAGAAAGTAAGGTCAGATGAGGAGTTCCATCCAACATCCAAATAACAGGACAAGGAGATTCAGAGAAGAAAAATGTTAGTAAATTGGATCTGCAAATAAGTAACATAAAATTTTTTCCTAGAACTCAGTGATTTGATCTTCTACATCAGAAGTCTGCAAACTTTTTCTGTAAAGGGCCAGATAATATTCTAGGCTCTGTGGGCCCTAAGGCATATATAGTACCTCATTTGCACAACTCTTCTAGCTATAAATGACATGTAAATGGATGGGTGTGGCCAGATCTGATCCTAGGACTATAAGTTTGCCATTTTCTGCCCTACACTGAAAAAGCTCACTCTGTGCCCAGCCCAGTAAGTGGAAAAACAAAAAGACTATCACTGAGGCATGTCACTGTGGAATTTTAGGATGAAGAGAAGATTTCAAATCTTAGGAGTAGGTGGTTAAGGGGCTTCAAAACATTGAGAGAAACTCTTTGCAGTCTAAAAACTTGCTCTTTTTTCCAACTCCCTTGGAAGCTGTTGGAAGATGTGTTCTGTTAAAATGAGAGAACAAACCAAGAAGGATGAAACCACGAGAGGACCCTGGAAACAGGCAACAACTCAGGAAAGAAAACCTAGGGAACAACCCATTGATTAGAGTCAGCAGGGCTAAGGGCTCCTGGTGGGGTGTTTCTGAGGGAAAGAAAGACAAAACAAGCAAACCACAAAACCTGATCACCTGTGTTTGACCATGTTAAGGGAGTTTACAGTTCTGATGAAGAGTTTGAGGTGAAATAGTGGTAGGTATATAGAAAAAGAACCAATTTTTTTTTTTAAAAGCACTAATTTTTAGTATCAGTAAGAAAGAAATTGTTGTGCAAAGTCAGTGTGATTAGCAGTGAAGTTTATGATAAATTAATATTGATGTATCCAAAGTGGCATTAACGATTTTATTAGAGATGCAAAGGTTTTAGGGGGTCAGGGATGCAGCAATTAAATCAATTTATATCAGTGGTTTTCTCAACCTTTCTAATGCCGCAATGTATTTTCATTGTTAAAAAGGGGTTGCTACCCACAGGTTCAGAACCACTGATTTATATAGCAGGAAATCAGTTAAGTAACATCTAAATCAGAAAAACGAGAAAGCAGTAGCTGCAAACAGACTACTGTATTTGGAGACAAGATGGAGTATTGAAAGTAGTTGCTTCTGGGGACCAGAATCAGAATTGGCAAGTAATGGTTGGTAAGAGGATTAACTATTTTCTTATAAGCCTTGTAATGGTATTTGACTTTTTTAAATTACCTATTGCTTTTTTAAATTAAATTTTTATTCTTAATAAGTGTAAAGTTCAATTGATAAATGTTTGCTTAGATGTTAAATGTTACTAGTCCAGTTCCTTTCACATGATGATAGTATAGTTTTCTGTTTATATTTGTCCCTTTTTAATTTTTATTTATTTATTCATTTATTTTTGTTGAGACAGAGCCTCAAGTTGTCGCCCTAGGTAGAGTGCTTTGGCATCACAGCTCACAGCAACCTCCATCGCTTGGGCTTACGTGATTCTCTTCCCTCAGCCTCCCAAGTAGCTGGGACTACAGGCGCCCGCCACAACACCCGGCTGTTTTTTGGTTGTAGTTGTCATTGTTGTCTGGCAGGCCCGGGTCGGATTTGAACCCGCCAGCTCTGGTCAGTTTTTGGTTTCTGAGTATTCATATTATTAATGTTTGGCTTCCTTGGCTGTGATGAAAAAAAATCTACTCTAAGAAACATGAGTCAGTCCTGTGTTAGTCTCAATATGGAACTTAATTTAGTTACTATCTATAAATAGTTTCCAAATCACCTCCACTACCAGAAACTAATAAAAAGGCAATAATAGTCCCAGCATGTAACTGAGCAGTTGGAGCAATGAAAGTGTATAGTCCTCCAGGTACCTCTCAGAGGCAGGAGGGACCAAAAGTCGACCACCTTATGTTGTAAGTATTGGCTCTTGTCTTGGGAACTTTGTAATATTAAAACTTGATCATCTTGTTAAATTTTCTTCAGTCTTCATTTGTTTACTAATAAAACAGTGAAATGTTAATGTTATACAATCAAAGCATTTCCTGTGTAGTTTTATTTTCTGACAAAAGTCAGAACAGCAGTGTTAGTGTTACCAATTCAGAACATTTTTCCTAGTATGATCTACTTACATGTCAAAATTGAAACATTCTTTATCTAACATTATTCATTATATTTAAGGCTGGATGAAATGTATCTTGAAATTTTATTTACATTTTACTTGCTTCAAAAAATAAGTCAGAATAAACTAAAAATCTGAATATATGTAACTTACTAATTTCATTGTGAGGCAGTACTCCACATACCTATTTACATTTGGGGCTAAGTTTTCTTTGGAGAAAAATAGGTATTTTGGTGGTAGGAGCAACTGTTTACATGCTTTGGTGGCTGTAATGTCGGTCATTTGTGCTATAATTGTTCCTGAAAAAGATTATATTTTCTCAGAAACTTGTAGATCATTGCAGCATGCATATCCTGACTTAAAAGAAAAATTGGTCTTGTCAGATTTTTTTTTTTAAAACATCTTTGGACTTCAGAGTGTGTATTAATGACTGAAGAAAATAGTTCTAGAGAAATAGGAAGAGAAGCCAGGTACATTATTCATGTGTGAATTGGCAGTGATAATTCTGAGAAAAGTGTAATTTATAAATTTGGAAACTCCTTGTATAAAGATACACACGTGTTTTATTTTGGAGGTCAAAACATGAAAATTGGGTTTATAAACCATCCAGTTTAGGTGTGAATTATACCACTAAAGATTTGTAAGCCAGAAGTTTTCTGTGTGACACACTATTTGGGGAAATCTGTTTAGATGGACATCTTTTCAGTGAGCAGGGTAAAAATTAGCTAGAGATGTTTCACACAGTTCCTTTCTTTCCTTCAAAACAAGAAAATGCAGTCAGAGAGTCTCCTGCAGCTAAATGAATTTTCTTTGAATCATGTATTAGTGAAATTGGAGATATTCCCTGGCATTTGGGCTCTTTTCCTGCATCAGTAGGTACCCTTTCGTTCCTGAGCAACTTAGAATCTTAAAACATGTGGAACACTCCTTTTAAATCACTACACCCCAGTTGCAAGTGTCATTATTCATTTGTTCTTTCAGATTCACTTCCCCGGTACCTGACCTTCTATCTGTGACTGAAGCTTACTTTTTTTGTATGTGCTGAAAGCATTGTGCTTCTCGGAGAAATAGCTATTACTTGCTGGAAAAATAACAAGAACTTGAATGAGAAATGAAATACAGTCATAGAATACCTTGCGTGTTAATGTAACTATTAATGTTACATTAATGTTAATGTAATGTAAATATTGTTGGTACTGCCAACAATATTTACATTATCATGTTAATAATGTATTGATTTAACCAATAATCAATATTTTTGTGATGCGGGATTAGAAAGTAGATCTAAAGTTAACATACATACATAAGAAACAGCTAAAGGAGTATGAAACAGAGATGGAAGAGTTGGGGCAGTGAACTGCTGGTTTTTATTGTAAGCTTTAAAAACTATGTACTTGTATTACTTCCATAAAAATAGAAGTGACACACAATCGTGAAAAGGAACTAAAATCTTGGATCTTTTATCATAGATTTCTTGGTACAGCTACTGTGCTCTAAAGTTAAATACCTTTCTTTAGCTTCTGTATTCAGATATATTGTAACTAGAATGATAGGAGCATATATTTTGCTCTTTGGGCCCAACAGATGGTTAAGAGCACTACATTTTAAGTGGACTTTATATTTTGGACACATGTTAAATGTTTAAAATTTAAAACAAGCTTCTGCTGAATTTATTCATTAAATAGTTTACTTTAAAAAGTAAACTATTCATTAGTTTACTTTAAAAATTAAACAACCTGACCTTTTCTGTTTATTTTATTTTTATTTATTAATTTTTTTATTTTTTGAGACAGAGTCTTACTACATCACCCTCGGTAGAGTGCTGTGGCATCACAGCTCACAGCAACCTCAAACTCTTGGGCTTATGTGATTCTCTTGCCTTAGCCTCCCAAGTAGCTGGGACTACGGTCACCCGCCACAACGCCCAGCTATTTTTTTTGTTTTGTAGTTATCATTGTTGTTTAGCTGGCCCAGGCTGGGTCTGAACCCACCAGCCTTGGTGTATGCACTGGCATTGTAACCACTGTGCTACAGGCACTGAGCCTCTGTTTAGTTTATTTTAACAAGAATTCTTTTGAATACTTCTAATTTCTTCCCCTCATCCTCACAGTGATATTGTTATCCCTGAAAAACTTTGGAGGCTGGTGAATTATCAAATATTATAGCATGATGAAGTCAGTACTATGCAATCAAAACTGATTTTATTATTGATATTCAGTACCTTAACTACTTACAATAAGTGCTAGCATGGTTTTTCTATTTTTGTTGTGCAGTCACTGTTAAGTATGGTGTGATACGTCCAAAGAGAAGCCAAAGAGAAGCCGTGAGCTTTTGTGAAAGAAGTTAGGGTTGATTGCTTGTGAAGTAGGTTTTTCCTTTTGTTTTAAAATCAGCTTAGGAAACATGAAGGAAGAGATTCTTGGAAAACATTGGTGGGTTGATACTGCTATGAGGAATAAAGCGTAGCACACATGTGCTGTCATTTAACTTTGCCTCCAATCAGAACCTAATCAGTTTATTAGCTAGTTCAGAAAAGGTCCTGTCTTGAAATTTCCAGGTAGTATTACCTTATGCTCCAGGTACTTTTTAAAGAGCTTTACCTTACTTAGTCTGCCCTACAAGGCTATGAAATATGTATGTGAAAGATGAAGATAACTTGGTAAGAGAGGGCTAATTGGCACAACTTTTCTGAGAGATGGTTTTGGAACTAGGTATGGAAAAGCTGGGTGCTGTGGCTCATGCCTGGAATCCCGGAACTTAGTGCAGGGGGGATCGTGTGAGGACGTGGGTTTGAGACCAGCTTAGGCAACATAGCAAGAACCAGCTTTTACTAGAAAAAATTTTAAGAAATTTCTCTTTTCATCTAGCAAATTGGAGCCAGTATTAATCTTATAATAGAAACAAATAGAAAAGGGTTCAAAGATGAAGTTTAATGTTTATTGCAGTATTGGTAATATATTAGGATAGCTTATATCTTACTGTAGGAGACTGCTTAAACTATGGATAACTAAACAATCAAATGTTACTCATTCATGGAAAATAAAGATGCTGAAATAAGTGCTTAAGATAAAATTGTTAATTTCTCTCACTTTATATTGAGAGAAGGGAAAGCAGATTTCAGAACAGTACCAAAATTATGATTCCATTTTACTTGGTTTTTAAAGTTTATGTGTATTTTTACATAAGAAAGTGTCTGGAAGTATATATACACCAAAATATTAAATGTAGTTGCCTCTGAATGTGAGATTTCAGTGATTTAAAGCTTATTTCTTCTTGTCTGTTTTTCATTCAGCCATCATTTGTGGCACTATTACTGTGACCAACTGTTGTATTTTCTGAAGTAATAATGTATCATTTAAAATCTGATAGTATATTTTAGGAAGGAAATTACAATTTTATAATTTTTTTATTAAATGATATTTAAAATAATGACTTTTGGTCATTAAAGTGGTATGTTCAGTTACTTGGAAAATTAATTTACTTGCAACAATTTATTCATGAGAAGTGCAGAATAAAATGAGGCCTTAGTGTAATATGCTAAAGCATTTAGCCAGTCTGATGCTGAGAGGAGGAGTTACTTCCATTTGTATGAAAGACATGTCATCTCTAAGGTAGCCTTTTCTCACGTGAGAGGAGAGATGTTGATTGTGTGCTCTACCGTTGCTTTTATTTGAATCAGAAATAAAAGTTCACCAGGGTTTATTTTGAAAACAATAGCTTTTTAATGATGAGTAACCATAAATGCGTAATTTTAATTTTTTTCAAAATTTTGTTACAGACAACTACAAGAACAGCAACGACAGAAGGAGCTGGAACGGGAAAGACTGGAGAGAGAAAGAATGGAGAGGGAAAGGCTGGAGAGGGAGAGGTTAGAAAGGGAAAGGTTGGAGCAGGAGCGCCTGGAGCAGGAGCACCTGGAGAGGGAGAGGCAGGAGCGCCTGGAGAGGGAGAGGCAGGACAGGCAAGAGCGTGAGAGGCTGGAGCGGCTGGAACGGGAGAGGCAAGAAAGGGAGCGACAGGAACAGTTAGAAAGAGAGCAGTTGGAATGGGAAAGAGAACGCAGAATATCCAGCGCTGGTAAGAAATTTGCAGACTTTTCTGTTTTTATATCTGAGCTTGGCTGATGTTTTTTGCACTCATGTATTAAAATATTTCACATCTGAGATGCTTTGGGATTAAGCAGTACAATTTGAAATTTTGAAAAATAGACAGCAATTGCTACTTTAACCTTTTATTTTTCATTTCTCTCTGTATTGCTTTTATTGCTTGGAGATTTAAAGAAAACTCTTGGAAATTTTTATTCTGGCATTCTAATTCTTCTAATTCCCTATAAATTGGCTATGGAATGTAAGTAAGTGTGTTTTTATGGGAAATTTTTTTATATTGGTTGAACTTGGAATTATTTCCCCTATGAGACCACTTAAATTGTCTGATTTCTCCAGTATTATAGTACCATTCAGCAAAAAATTTGCTGAAAGTTTTTGAAGGAGGAATTAAGACAGTAGGTAAAGACAGTTCTCTCTGAAACTTTATAAATAATCTGTTTTCTAGTAGTGTTAAACATTAGTGAAAATTACTGATCTGGTGGAATTTATTAAAGTCTTAAGAATTCGATGACTGAAAGTTTCGGTTGGGATATTTTAACATTCATTATAGGATTTATTTTTATTTCTTATGGCATTACAAGTTTCAATGTAGGTTGATTAAATATTGATTCATTGGTTTATTATTTAATTAATTTGTTTTTAACTGTCCGATTATTTTCTAGAGTTATGGCAAAGAAAACAAAACTTTGCCACAAATAAGCATTGAATGAATAGGAAATTCTTCGCTCTTTGTAGTAAATAAATGTTTTAGCAGTTTTGCTATTTGTTGTTTAAAAAAAAAAAAAACAACAACTAGGCTGAGTGTAGTGGCTCATGCTTGTAATCCTAGCACTCCGGGAGGCCAAGGCAGGTGGATTGCCTGAGCTCACAGGTTCGAGACCAGCCTGAGCGAGAACGAGATCTCCTCTCTAAAAATAACTGGCCATTGTGGCAGGCTCATGTAGTTCCAGCTATTCCAGAGGCTGAGGCAAGAGAATCGCTTGAGCCCGAGAGTTTGGGGTTGCTATGAACTATTGACGCCATGACACTCTATCAAGGGCGACAAAATGAAACTCTCTTAAAAAAGAAAAGAAAACTAACTTAAGATTACTACTAGATTTTTCTTATAAAGGATACATTAATCCATTTAATTTATTAATTCAGTAGTTAGATAAAAGGAAAACTTATTTCATCCTCTTTCAGATCTCAAAATGTATTTACAAGTTAAAGTATTCTTGGATGAAAGTAGTTATTTGCACATGTGCCTGATTTTCTGGTACTAACTGTAGTCTACATTGATACATTTTATCTGAATGCTGGTTTTGTGACTTCACTAGCTCCCTTTTTCTCTCTCCTTTTTTATCCTGTCTTTTGCTGCTGCTTTCCACCTTCTGTCCAGCTCCATCTTCAGACAGCTCCCTGTATAGCGCTCCACTTCCTGAGTATTCCAGTTGCCAGCCTCCTTCAGCACCTCCTCCATCATATGCTAAAGTCATCTCAGCTCCAGTGTCAGATGCTACTCCTGATTATGCTGTAGTGACTGCTTTGCCACCTACTTCCACACCCCCTACACCACCACTGCGACACTCAGCGACACGTTTTGCAACTTCTTTAGGTTCAGCCTTCCACCCTGTTCTTCCCCATTATGCTACAGCTCCTCGTCCTCTGAACAAAAACTCTCGACCTTCTTCTCCTGTGAACACACCCTCTTCTCAGCCTCCAGCTACGAAGCCCTGTGCCTGGTCTACTTCCAGTTTTTCGCCCCTCCCTCCATCTCCTCCAATAATGATTAGCAGCCCCCCAGGCAAAGCTACTGGTCCAAGGCCTGTCCTCCCTGTTTGTGTTTCTTCTCCTGTGTCCCAAATGCCTCCATCACCGACAGCACCCAATGGGCTGCTTGACTCTGTAACATATCCAGTGTCTCCACCGCCTACCTCAGGGCCAGCAGCTCCTCTGCCGCCGCCTCCACTGCCTTCCCTCGCATCACTTTCACACTGTGGATCTCAAGCTTCTCCTCCTCCAAGCACCCCTGTTGCCTCAACTCCCTCATCCAAGCCTAGTGTTCTCCCTTCTCCCTCTGCAGCTGCCCCTGCCTCTGTTGAGACTCCTCTAAACTCTGTGCTGGGAGACTCTTCTGCTTCTGAGCCAGGCTTGCAGGCAGCCTCTCAGCCGGCCGAGACTCCAGCCCAACAGGGTAAGGCTTTCATTATTGCTACTAACAACTAAACACTTTGAAAATATATAGCAGAAACTTCAATTGCCTAGAAGAATGGGTAGAATGGTTTTAATAGTTGAACATCTATATGCAGTAGTGCTATGTATTTAAAATGTTTTAAAATTTTAAGTAGAGGCTTGGTGCCTGAGCACAGTGGTTACGGCGCCAGCCACATACACTAAAGTTGGCAGGTTTGAACCTGCCCCAGGCCTGCTAAACAACGATGACAACAACAACAAAAAATAGCCGGGTGTTGTGGCAGTCCCCCTACTTGGGAGACTGAAAATCTCCCTGCTACTTGGGAGGCAAGAAAATCATTTAAGCCCAGGAGTTTGAGGTTGCTGTGAGCTGTAACGCCACAGCACTCTATTCAGGGTCACATAGTGAGATTCTGTCTCAAAAAAAAATTGTTTTAAGTAGAAAAATTAAGTTAATTTTTACTGTTAGATTAATTGGATTTGGAGTATCAAAAGAAAGAATTTCCATATTGAGCTAGGTTTTTGTTATATTCTGCAGTATCATTGTTAAATGTGTTTTCTAGTATTTAACAGCCTCTGTGATAACATTTCTTTTAGTAGGAAAACTTCGTTTGACACTTTCAATCTACCATACGATAAATATATGATCTAAATTATATTTGTTTAGTTTCTGGGAGACGTAGAGATATTTAGTGCCCAACCATAATCATTTAATACGTCATCCTATAGCTGGATGTGGCAGTTCATGCCTGTAATCCCAGCACTTTGGATCACAAGGATCACTTGAATTCAGGAGTTGGAAACCAACCCAGGCAACATAGCAAGATTTTCTTTCTTAAAAAAATAAAATTCAGACAGCCATGGTGGCATGTACCTGTGGTCCCAGCTATTTGGGTAGTTGAGTCAGGAAAATCACTTGAGCCCAGCAGTTTAGTTTGAGACTATAGTGAGCTATGATTGTACCACTGCCCTGGAGCCTGGGTGACAGAGTAAGACTCTGCCTTTAAAAAAAAAAAAAAAAAAAAGGAAAGAAAGAAAGTAAAGAAAAGACCTGGGCAAGTTGCCTCACACCTATAATCCTAGCTCTCTGGGAGGCTAAGGCAGGAGGATCCCTTAGCTCAAAAGTTTGAGATCAGCCCAAACAAGAGTGAAACCCCATCTCAACCAAAAACAAAAAAAATTAGTTGGGTGTGGTGATGTGCAGAAGCTGCTAAGGACAGCTTGAGCTCAGAAGTCTGAAGCTGTGATGACGCCACTGTACTCTGTCTAGTTGGGGCAACAGAGTGAGACTCTTCCTCAAAAAAATAATAAATAAAAAAGAAGCTGCTGTATCATCCTAGAATTTCTTTTGGAACAGTTCTTATCTTAGGCCTTTCCTATATTGCATTTACCCTATTGGACTTTCATAACAGGGGCCACCTTGACCCTGTGGAATATCCTGACTTTGTAGGATGGTTAAGGAGGATGGGAGGCTTCATATAAAGGGTCAGGGCCCCAAATTACAAGTAATGGGCTGAAGAGATAATTGAGAGATAAGAGCATCCTCTACATACCCTCTTCCCCCAGACACCTTCCTGTTACAGTACCGTATATACTCGAGTATAGACGGTAATAGGGAAGGGAGGATGTAATCTCTAAGTGGATTATTTGTAAATTGAGACAGACCTGGTTCTATACATAAATGAGATGCTTAGCAACCCTAGTTTTAAAAAATACAATTTAGGGAGTATTGCAGAAAGGAAGCTGAAAACAAATTTGTACTTAAACAGTGTCATAGACCGGATTTAAACCTTAAAAAGAATCCTATTTCCTAAGATTAATAAGGCTTATTGCTGTGTGTATATTTTTGTTATTGTCTAGTTTGCTTAAAAATTGTGTCAAAATTCTAATGTATTCCAACTTAGTATCATGGTAAGAGTAAATACTGGACAAGAGAGGCACAGCCTTCAAGATTTGTGTGGTCTTTCTGCTATATCCTCAGAATCCTAACAACCCACAGGGGAGGGACAGCCTCTTGCTCTGTACACTTTTTAGAACAGTTTATCTTTTCTACTTCTGCGACTGCTGATGCTGAAAAAGTTCACAGTTATCACTCAGAGTACAAATAGCATTTTTTTTTTTTGTCCTAAAATACTCCTTTAAGTAGGAATACCTACTCTATCAGTATTCTGTTACTACATAGATTCATGTTCGCTCCCTTCCTGATTTTATACTCCTTTGTGATTTGAACATTTCTCTTCCTACCTCCCATCTTGTAGGATAAAACTGCTCTGTGAACTTCCAAATTTTATGTTATTTAATTATTTCTGAGAGTTATTTTGAGGTTTCACTTTGTACTAGTAAATTCGTTTACTTCAGTGTGAGTCTCAACCCTGACTACACATTGAATTGAAATGTGAAATATTCTTAAAATACTGAAGAGTAGGACTTACCCCTCTTTTATATTTCTAATCCAGCTACTTTGTCTCTAAATAATTAAATATGTTTTCATGATTATAGAACTTAACTGTATCATTTAACGTTTACAGACTATTTTGGGTTGGTTATTTCAAATGGTACTAACTGCCATCATATGCACTAGTTTTTTTGTTTGTTTTTTGTTTTTTCGGGGATATACTTAACATCATTTTCAAATTTTGTAAGCACTTATTTTATTTACCAAATCCCCATTGAAAAAAATTAGGTGATCTGTTGCGTAGTTGTATTTCTAAAACTCCAACACTAAGGTAAATAGTTATATACACTTTGCCTTTGCATTTTGGTATCTCTTAAAAAAAACTGATTCAGACTTTAAACATTATGATAAATTGGGCTTGTTATAAATCTTTGAGTCAATTTAGCCTGGCTTTCTACATCCCTTTCCACATAAAATAGTATCACTCAGCCCTGTTGTTAGTGGTCTTACTTCACATCTCTTTCTCTCAGGCATTGTCTCAGGACCACCTGCACCTCCACCCCCTCCTCCACTCCCACCGGGTCCTGCCCAGGCTTCAGCAGCACTCCCCCTTCCCTCAGGACCCCCTCCACCACCTCCACTCCCATCCTCTGGACCTCCCCCACCTCCTCCTCCCCCTCCTCTTCCTAATCAAGTCCCACCTCCTCCTCCACCACCTCCTGCCCCTCCCCTCCCTGCATCTGGATTTTTTTCGGGATCCATGTCAGAAGATAATCGCCCCTTAACTGGACTTGCAGCTGCAATTGCTGGAGCAAAACTTCGGAAAGTGTCACGGGTAAATATATTTACAAATTATTATACTTAAAATATATGTCTTATTCTAAATGTCTAAAATATTGATTTTTATTGGATTCTAATTTTATGAACTCTGTGTTATTAGCATCATTGATGTAAAATATTGAAATACAATAGCATATCCATAGGGCACCACCTCGCTACATTGACCCCCTCCTTAAGATGACTTAATTTTCATAGACCAGACATGTACCACTTGTACATATCAGTACCGTAGGCCTAGTTGCTTATGTTGACCACCTCTGTATGTCGACCAGTTTGTTATAGTCCCTTGGGTGGTCAACTGTTGACTACTGCTATAATTTATATTTTCAAAAAAATTGCAGAAAGAGTATGAAGAATTTCAATAAACTCATCATCTAGATTTAGCACTTAACATTTTTCTAGTATTTGCTTTATTACTCTGTACTTGAGTATATTCTCTTCTATGCACACACACTTTTTGTCTGAATGATTTGAGAGTAAATCAGACATCATGTTCCTGTTTCCTTAAGTACTTCAGTGTGAATTTTTATTTTATAACAAGGACATTCTCCTGTAGGACCACAGTGTGATTATCAAAATCAGAATATTTAACCCTGATAGAATATTGTAATCTTAAAGATAGACTCAGAGTCCATCTATATCTATTAACATCTTTGATGACAGAATTTTTTCCAGTTCATCTGTTGCACTTGGTCATAATATCTATTTTTTTTGTTGTTGTTATTTGGGATTCATCGAGGGTCAAAGAATTAGGTTACACTGATAGCATTTGTTAGGTTAAGTCCCTCTTATAATTGTGCCCCACCCTCTGTAATGTCTCTTTAATCTGTGATAATTCTTCAGTCTTTCTTTAAAAATATTGATGTTTCTGAAGACTATAAGACAGTTATTTTGTAGATTGTCCTTCAGTGTGGCTTATCTGATGTCCCTCAAGACTAGACTCAGGCACATTTTTGGCGGTCATACCGTCAGAGTGAAGTTGTGCCCTCTGTGTGTCACTGGAGAAGACATGTCATATTGTTTCACCCCAGTATTGGTGGTATTGATTTTAATAAACTCCCATTCATGCATAAAGCCAATGCTATTACTGAATTGGTTCTTAAGGGTTTAAAAATTAGGCATTTAAAAAAGTTAATGTTGATGTATCCTTCTCTTTTGAATGTAATGTATTAATAAACATGTGGTTGTCTAACATTGGAGTTTATTATGTATGTATATTCTCATTAAGATGGAGGATACCTCTTTCCCAAGCGGAGGGAATGCCGTTGGTGTGAACTCGGCCTCATCTAAAACAGATACGGGTCGTGGAAATGGACCTCTTCCTTTAGGGGGTAGTGGTTTAATGGAAGAAATGAGTGCCCTGCTGGCCAGGAGGTGAGAAATTTCTTTATGGTGAACTTGTCCAGATTGAGGGAATTTAAAAAATTTTATTCCAGATACAACTTAACTAGGTGTAATTTTTCCCTCTTTAGAGAAGGAAGAGTTTTTATACCAAGAGTTAGATGATATTTTTAAAAATTGATTTGCCTTGTTTATAGGAGAAGAATTGCTGAAAAGGGATCAACAGCAGAAGCAGAACAAAAAGAAGAGAAAAGTGTAAGTGAATAAAGATCGTCTCTTACACCTTAAAACATGAGATTCAGACATAGCTTATCAAGGAAATTGTGTCAAAAGTTGCTATTTTTTGAAGTATTCACATGTTAAAAAGTGTCTTATTTTGAATGTTACTTATAAAATTTTTATAGCATTCTTAGTAAAATGAAATGAATGTGTGGAGTTCTGGGGGAAGAAGCCCTGATGTTCAAACTTGTGGTTTAATTCTGTTCCTAGGCAAATCTTTAAATAAGTGAAAGACCTTTTACTAGTCTCCCCCCCCCCCGCCCCCAATTTTTTAGAATCTCAATTTTCTTGCATTAATTTAAAATGAAGGAATTAGAATAAATGAAAACTTTCTTTTTTTTTTTTTTTTTTTTAATTTCAGGTTGCTTGTTCATCATTCTTCTTCGTTTGAAGTGTTTTTTGTTGTTGTTCATTTTCTTTCTTCTTTTTTTCAATGCTTCCTCTGGCGATCCTCTGTCCTGTTGCCTCCCCAGTAGCTGGGATTACAGACGCCCACCACAATGTCTGGCTGGTTTTTTTTTTTTTTTGATGTTAGTAGAGACGGGGTCTTACTCTGGCTCACTGTTGCTCATACTGGTCTCCAGCTCAGGCAATCCACCCACCTCAGCCTCCCACAGCGCTGGGACTATAGGTGTGAGCCACCACTCCCGGCCTAAATGGCCTAAATGAAAACTTTCTCGTACATTTCCCCTAGGAGCTCTGTGGTTACCAGCTGTGCCCCCTTAAGAGCACATTAATGACATTGATCCCTTGCACTTCAGTGCAGCTGGGCAAACTCTGCTTTATCTGATACTGGTGTTTAACAAATAATGCAGTCATTTCCCCTGCAACATCTGACCTTCCTTGATGTCATTCCTCAGTCTGTCTCTTATCTCTGCTATTGGCTACTGCAAGTTCTCATTGAGAACACAAGGGAAAGGAGCTGTGGGGAAGGTTGAAGTAGGAAATGTTAGGAAGGTAAGAGAAGGAGGAAGTCTAAGCCAAAATGGAAGGGAAAAAAGGTGGACAGAGGAAAAACTGGGGAATGGCAGGAAGAATGTTGTAAGTGGAAACATACAACACTAAATATACATGGCAACAGATTTCTAATAGATGTGATATTAATGTATTTGTTTCTGCGTATTTAGGAAGATTCAGAGCCTCTGACTTCTAAGGCCTCTTCAATAAGTACACCTGGTAAGTTCAAAAGAAATAATTTTAACCTTTATTAACTTTCTGTAAATATTAATACTCCCTAATTAAAAATCCACCCCCCATCTATGTTTGGACCTAATGACTCATGAGTCACTAAAGTGCTAAAGTTATTTGTTCACACTTGAAGGCATTGATTTTATATATATGTATATCTTTTCTATATTTTTTTTTATATATTTATTTATTCTCTCTCCATTTTCTTCCGAATTTATTTGAAATATTACTTATATAGTAAATCCTCAAATATTCTTAGGTGTGTTTCTAACTTCACTTCCAATGATTTTTTTTTTTTTTTCACATTAGCTTGTGGAGTTC